>SNQJ01S0027077.1:43394-62195 GCA_010110895.2 Picea sitchensis | reverse complement strand
CTCATTATGAGTTGGTGCTCATATGTATGATAATGTAAAGAATGTAACTATTACTTATCATATAAAGAAAAAGAGGTTTTTACCCTGTATGGGTTTCCTTGAGAAATATCTGTCTTTGTGTTTCTGATATATGTGACTGGTGATGAATGTGCCATTGTTTATTTCCCTGCATTATTGTGATCATCATTCAATGTTTCTGCAAAGAGTTTAAAAAGAAGCATAATTGTTTAAGATCGGTAACAACTGATTCACCCCCCCTCTCAGTTGTCCAACAGAATATCCTAAGAAGAAGAAGAAGAAAAATAAAGAGGAAGACAACAGAAAGAACAAAAATAAATTCTTCAAGGAAAGTTTCTACTCAAAGGAAGATATCTCTTCATGAAACGAGGCTGATGATAGTGAAAATGATTCAAAAAGAGTAATCTTCATGGAAGTAGAATATGATTAAGATCATGAAGAATAAGGTCAAGTCGATATCAGAGAATAATTAATCAGTGCCTTATAAGAACTAGGGAAAGAAAGAAAGAAAATCAAGTCACTCGAGGAAAACTTAAATAAGAGAGAAGGATCTTGAAATTCCAATTGAGAAGAAATTGAGAAGATAATCAAAAAGTTAAAGATTCAGGTAGAAAAAGACAAAAGGATTGAATAAACACTGAGGAAACAATTAGAAGATAAAGATAATTTGGTTGAGAGATTGGAAGCAAAAATAGTTACCCTAAGAAAAGATCATCAAAAGAAAGCTATGTAGTAGAATAACACAAAAATATTTGATGAGATCATCAGTAGTCAAAGGCCATACTATGACAGGTCTAGTATAGGATAAAACCAGATGCATACTAAGAAAGGTTCAATCTCTTAGACAAAACAATAGGAAGTGTAACAAAGAACCTATGCAGAAATAGTCATAGGTAATTAAGAACAAAATCACAAAGGAACTGGAAAACCTAGAATATTTAGAACACATAACTAACAATCAACAACATCTCAAGAATAAGAAGGATTCGTAAGAGAAACACCATTCATAGGAATGCCTACTTCCAGGTATCAAACTATTTTTCTTGGTTTATGTTATTCTTGTAACAATTTTGGTCACAAAGTTGATAAATGTAGAGCCTATGCCAAGAACAAAATAAACTATGAAGGATATTCAAACAAAATGTATCCTATAAAGTCACATGAAGCACATAACATAAATCACAACAGTTTTAGTTCACTGAGTAATGAAATAGAGTGCTATAAGTGCAACAACTCTAGACACATGGCCAAATATTGTAGACTGGCTATTCCTCCAAAGGAACCAAAGAAGAATAACAACAATCATAAAAAAGAACCAAAAAGGATATCTAGAATAAAGTAGGATCAATTCAACATTGAAGAATGATCGCTTTCTCTACAAGCGCAACACAATAAAAGTGGGTGGATCAAAGCATATGACAGGTGATAAGAACAGGTTTTTGACACTGAAGAAGGAATGAGATGGATCAATTTCATTTGGAAATGGTAACTCAACCAGAATTATAGAAAGAGGCACAATCAAGCTTGGAAGAAAAGATGTCGACATAGAAAATTTTCTACTCGTCAAGGATATGAAGAACAATCTTTTAATTGTAAGTAAAATGTGTAATCAAGGAAAAAAACTTTTGTTTGACTCAAAAAAATGTGAGATCAGAAAAGAAGGATCAGTAAAATTGGTAGAGACATCTAGAAGAACTTAAAAAAACATATATGTCCTTAATGATATTGCAAGGGGAAAATGTTTCTTAGGAAAGGAAAATGAAAGTTGGCTTTGGAATAGAAGGATGGGTCACATGAAATTTGATAACCTTGTCAAAATAAATAGAAAGGAAGCAGTGAAAGAAATGCATGAGAGATCAAAGCCAATAAATACTCTATGTGAGCATTGTCTACAAGAAAAACAAACGAGGACCAAGTTAAAATCAAAAGAGTACTCCATGAAAAAACCACTGGAGATTGTACACATTGATCTATGTGTACCTACAAGAACAAAGGGATTAAATGATGAAAATTATTTTATGCTACTAGTGGATGACTACACAATAATGACTAAAGTTTTATTTCTCAAGAAGAAGTGAGAGGCATTACAACACTTCGAGATATACAAACAAATGGTTGAAACCAATATGGATTTGAAAATCAAGTGTTTGAGATCAGATAATGGCGAAGAGTTTACATCAAAGTAATTTATGGATTTATATTGTGAACATGGAATAAAAATACAGTACTCAGTGGCTAGGAAACCTCAGCAGAATGGAATTGTTGAAAGAAAGAAAAGAACAAAACATGAAATAGCTAGAACCATGTTGAAATATTCCAAGTTTAGTGACATGTTTTGGGAACATGAAGTATATAAAAAAATTCACATTCTGAACAAAGGAATGCTCAAAAGTAACAGTGATAAGACTCACTACGAGTTATGGAAAGGAAGACCGAAAAATGTGAATAATTTCAGAGTATTTAGAAGAAAATTTTATATCAAAAGAGAAGATGGAAGGCTTGGAAAATTTGATTCATGAATTGACAAATGCATACTAGTTGGGTATTCAAGAAAAAGAAAAGCATATAAATGTTTCAACCCAAGACTCAACAAAATCGTGGAAAGTATCAATGTAATTATTGATGAGACACATATATAGAAGGACAAAAAAGGAAGAAAAGACTTAGAAGAGAAGGATGGAGAAGAAGATATAAAAGAAGAAGATGAAGAACAAATAGAAGAAGAACAAGAGGAATATGAGAAACAAATGCCTTCTAAGAAACCTAGTCGACGAGTACAGAAAAATCATCCACTAGAACAAATTATTGGTAATAAATATGCAAGAGTTGTAACCCAAAGAAGAATCATGTCACCATAACAAAAACACCTTTCATTGTTATCTACAGTTGAACCAAGCAGTGTTGAAGAGTCCAACAAGAATGAACATTGGATCAAGTCTATGGATGAATAATTGGATCATGTAGAGAAGAATTACACATGGGAACTGGTTCCTAGACCAAAATTCAAGAACGTTATTGGCACAAAATGGGTAATTCAGAACAAACTAAATGAGAATTGACATATAACAAAGCAAGGTTAGTATGCAAAGGATATTCCCAGGTTGATGGAATAGACTTCAAAGAAACATTTTCCCCAATTTACACAATGGAAGCAATTAGATTAATCTTGGATTATGTGTGTTCAAAGAATATCAAGGTATACCAGATGGACATAAAATAAACTTTCCTCAACATAGAGTTAGAACAATAAGTTTACATTGAGTAGCCATAAGTATTTTAGTTTTCATAAAGGGAAGATTATTTTTGCAAGTTGAAGAAAGCACTATCATCTCAAGCAAGCCCCCATAGAATGGTACTCAAGGTTGGACATGTATTTACAATAGAAAGGGTTTACGAAAGGCAATGAAGAAAAAAATATATACATAATGGTAAATCAAGATAGCATATTAATAATTGAATTTTATGTTAATGAAATTATTTTTGGAAACAATGATGATATGATGAATCAGAATTTTCCTAAAGCATGCAAAACGAGTTTGAAATGTCTTTGCTTGGTGAGTTGACCTTATTTTTTTTATTTTAAATATATCAATGTGATACAAGTATATTTATTTCATAGACCAAGTACATCAAATAAATGATAAAAATGTTTGGAATGGAAGATTGTAATCCTATAAGTAATCCTACACAAACCAGTTGCAAGTTGAGAAAAGAAGATGAATTCGAGGATGCATATGAGATAATTTACAGATCAATGATTATCAATTTACTCTGTGTGATTTCATCTAGACCAGATGTGATGCAAGACATTGAACAAGTAGAAATATTTCAAGCAACACCAAAGGAATCGCATGTTATGGCAGTAAAGAGAATATTTAGATATTGTGAAGCAACAAAATACTATGGGTTATGTTATCCAAAAGGAAATGAACTATATATATTTTCTTATATAGATGCAGATTGGGCTAGAAGAATTGACAACATAAGAAGTACAAGTGGAGCGAAATTCTATTTGGGTGAGTGTCTAGTATCCTTGTTAATAAAAAAGAAGTCATCAATATCATTGTCTACAACATAAGGATAATACATTGTCGCAACAACATGTTATACTCAGGTCCTCTAGATGAAACAAACTTTGCAGGATATAGAGGTGGACTATGATGAGCCCATTATGATAGTTTGTGATAACACCAGTTTTATTAAATCTCACAGAATCTAGTGATGCATTCTAAGACGAAATAGATTATGATCAAGTATCACTTTCTACGGGAAAAGGATACAGAGAAGAATATCAAAATTTATTACAATGGGACAAAAGAGAAGATTGCATATATATTCACTAAACCTCTTCCGAGGGATAATTTTGAGTATCTTTGAAATATACTTGAAGTATTTGCTTCCCCACAATGAAATTCAAAACATCAAGCACAACAGGATAGGGGGAGAGAAGAAGTTAATATGACAATTCATGAAGAATTGGAGTTAAGATTTTTTGAATGCTTTTCATATATGTCAATGATTTACACAAGGAAGCACTATGAGGATAAAAATTTAGCAAAATTATATGAAGCATACAGATACAGGGAACATCCCCAAAGAGAGTGTAGGTAGGGAGCATCCCCAAGGAGAATGAAGACAGGGGGAGCATCCCTGAGGAAAGTTACCCTTCACCATTGATGTTGTTATCACCATCAAAACGTTTTGTGTGAAATATAGTTTTCAATACTTAGCGAGGTTCCAAACTAATGTGGAGGCATGAAAAAATGGAAGAAAGATCCAAGTCTAGCAGGAGGAGGTTAAACATGGTGGTAGAGTGGATTTTATGGGACCTGATAGGTCACATATCGAAAGTGATCAAGATCAACGGTCGAGGATCTTTTCGGGGGGATGAGTTGCATGGGGGGTAATTCTCGAAGGTGGGATGAAAAGTAAACCACGGTTTTGAGTCTGGACCACATGGCACCACTGGGTGCATTTCAAGGTGAGAAGGGGGTTTCCTCAAACCACTTCCTCGTGCCCCCGAAATTGGAAAACTGTATAAAAGGGGCACTTATCATTTATTTTATTATTTTTCAAAAAATACTGGAATGTTTGAAAGTTGGCGCAACTACTTCATTCAACTGAAGTTCAACAGTGCACCAAGGTCATGCCTTTTCTACTCATTTACAGGTATTTTTCATCGCCAACATGGACCCTATCATAATGTTAGTGACAGAGAAAGGCCTCATGTCAAATCAAGAAGCCCTAATTGACCGAGATTCGGATGTGTTTGACATTGAAATCACAAATTTTCCCATCTCTGTGTCCATAGATAATGTGTCCGATAATGTAGGGAAGAAGATACCATTCCTTGAAGCAGTCCAAGACACTATAGTCCCTTACACTTTCTAGGTTACGTTCCCTTTTCCCGAATTCATAGGTTGGTGTGCAGAGTAGTATTCACAGGAAGAGAAAGTCATCGTCAATAAACAGGGGTCTGAGGTCTTGTGTAGGGTAGAGAGTCTATAAATTCAAGGTTCCCTCGGCATACCAGAAGCCTTCTCTGCAGTGTCTGAAACATTCAAGGAAGAAAAAATAATTAGGGTTTACAGGCAGTGTCCATAAGAAGTCAAATGCCTATTCTTACAGAAAATTTTCAAACCAGAGCATCTTTCTGAAAGTCTGTCTTTCCCAATGAGTGTGAATATCCTGGTTATTGAGGTCCAATGGGTTTGTTCCCTACTGAGTCAAATATTAGGTCTGGATAATGAAAATCATGTGGTTAAGGTCATGTTCAATTTTCTGTTGGCATTTTTCAGTTAGTGATGCAGGAGCATCGCTCCATCTCAGCACGTGCCAATTAATCAACACACATGGTGTGCATTCAAGAAAGCAGAGGCACTGCCCTCTCATTTTTTCCTCGAGAATCCAAGGCGTGATCCATGCATTAATTAAAGACAAGATGGAAGATCCAAATCGTGCTTTCACAAAGGCTAGAGATAAGGTCGCCATTAATACGCTGACGACATAATGGATCTGTGACCGACTTGGAGCATAATTTCCATCATTGTAATTTGGCCTTTCGATAAGAATTAGGGATGGTGATTTGACATAATTAGTTTAGCTTGTGAGGGAAGCTCATAGAGCCCCTCTTGTATAAATATTTGTATTGTAGGAAAAGTATAGTTGGTTGTTTGGATTGGGTTAGACAAGATGGGTTGTAGGATAGACAATCCGAGTTGTAAGGAGAGATACAAAGATCCAAGACTCAATTGTAGATCGAACTCCACTATTGTAAATTGGCATTCCGCCATTAATAGAAAATGACAGTTTTTCTTGTTTTTCATTTCTGTTCAATGGATGTTGTGTTATAAATTTCATTTTCATGCGTGTGAATTGTAGATGGATGTTAGAAATCATCTTCAAGGATAGAGATACAGTTTTCTATCTGTGGGTGTGTTAAGTTAAGTCTGGTTCACTAGGCTAAGTGAAAGGAGTGCACGAAAGAGAGAGGAAACTCTATAATCCAACGCAAGGGGTGCATGTCTAAACTCAGTGGAGTCAGAAGAGAAGCTGCCAGGATGGAACATCAGATTAATTTTCAGACTCAGGGAGAAATTTTAAGATGGTTACGTCCCTTGAAAATAAAGACTGTGTGGAGAGAAGCACAACCCAGAGTTACTGAACACTCTGGAATACTCTTCTAGGAGGACATTGAGCTTGCGTGAGCATACCCAGGAACTACACGGTTGAAGGTGTAGAAGAATCCCAAAACTGTTGAACATTCTAGTGAAGGAAGGATTTGCAATAAGTGCATCGACAAAGGAAAGGATATGACTTAAACCTTTCAATAAGGCCGAGGGATAAGTCATAGAAGAACAGAGTCAAGCGTAAGGAGTGCACCTAAGGTGTCGAGAGTTCACCTTATAATATTAGGAGGAAGGGAGAGAAACTTCCATGAGAGCATGAGGATCTCACAGAGGAACTTGGAACCTTGGAGGTTTTCAAGACGAGCAAAGTCGCAACAGAGTTGCATAAATTTCTGAAAGGAGTGCAGAGAGAAGCCTTAGAGAACAGCCAAAGTCTCGAAAGGTGAAATTGCGCTAAGTGTGAAAAGGAGTTGAGGACTTTTCAAAGTCCAGAAGATGGAGAAGTTACCCATTTTCAAGGAGGAGATAGGTGGCAAAAGATTAATAAGTTCAAGAGAAGGAACTTTGGAAGGTTTGCGGGAGAAAACAAGGATATTCACGAAATCACAAAGAGAGATCTCAATCCAAGTTGTTTTATCTGGGAGGAAGCATGGAAAAGGATCATCGCATCATTGATTCATGATCGGAAGAATCAAAGTCGAGAGGAGACAGGACTCGTGAACTCTGAGATCATGATTTGATCATAGTCATTGATCATGAGAAGAACGAGGACCATAGATATGGTCCCAAAGCATTTGTCGATTCAGAAATTGGGGAAGGAGGAGGAATATGCTCGCAAAATTTCTGAAGTGTGGGGTCACGAAAGGATTTGTCCCATGGTCATAGTCCATGGTCACATCAACAAGGAAGCCTAGCCCCGAGAGATAGTGTTGTTGGTGAAACAACTAAAAGCGCTAAGGAGAGGGTCAGCAAGTGCCACATCATAGGTACTGAGGAGGTAGAAAGGGCTTGTGTCAAGTCAAATCAGTTCCATCAGGAGCCCAACGAGTCATTTGAATCGACGACTTGAACGATCCTAGACTAGGAGGTTGTGCCAACCTCGAAGGAGAGAAAGGAGAGCGGGGGGTTTGTCATCAAGAGTGGTATCATGGATTAATTTCATCTACAGAGTGTGGACGAATTGAGGTGAAAGAGATAGACTGATACCAATAGTGGTATCAGAGATTGATTTTTCCTATAGACAGTAGGTGAAGAAGGAGACGAAGGAGCGGATGCATAAATTATTTATGTAAGCTAGGGAGACATAGTGCAATGCTCTGCTGCAATTGTTGCAATACATGCAGCAAATGGTAAGCAGTCAAGTAGGTTGTAGACAGACAAGATGTCCATTGAAGTTCATAATAATGGTCGAGGAGAAGTCCATTTGTAGAAGAGTAGAGTGGAGATGGAAAATGAGCTCAGTGAAATTCAAGCACAGATGGAGGATCTAGCATTCAAGATGAAACAAGAGTTAAAGGTACACTGGAGGTACGAATGGACTTTGAAGATGACAACCAGATGGTCTATTCAGAAGTTGTTGGCCAGGAGGAAGCAACAGATGTTAAAGAGGTGGCTAAGGCATGCTGAAAACCTCAGTCATAAGGGAAAGAAATCTGGAAATAATCTCGTAGATTTTCAGGTGGGCAACGAGAAGGGATCAGTGGAACTCGTATACTATCAGGTGGGTAGGAGAGACATCCCAGATTGTCAGGTGGGCAATGGAGAAGAGATGAGATCGGTGGAGAGTTCATTGACAGATGAAGAGGAGGCAGGAGAGAGACCTCACTCAGATGGAGATTCACGCAGAACTATGAGTCGTGTGAATGAAGATGATGAGAAGTTACAAAATTTCATCACAGATAAGGAGGATTAGAAGATTGTTCTGATCATTGGAGGAGTCAATATATTCCTACCAAGTGGTTGAGAAGAGGCTAGCATAGATGTTGCATAGGAAACAGAAGGACAACCAGTAGAGATTGTCATGGAGGAAACATAATAGATACTAATGTCTATCCCAACGGAAGGAGAACACCTAGTTGAGTCATTCACTTAGTGGGAATTGGAGTTGAAGGAACTAGAGGATTGGTTGGGAAATACAGAACCAAAAGGTGGTTTCCAAGGAATATCCATGCTGGAGGAGATACACCAACATGAGTCACAGCTGGAAGAAGCTAGAATGGGAAAAACTAAAGGACTGGCATGAGAAAATCTGTCAGGAGAAGTGGTAGATGAACACCAATTCAGTGATAAGGAGCATGCAGGGGTGAAGAATGCAACAGAGTAGAAAGATAAGGCCACAAAGGAAGAAGATGTCTTGGGAATTTAGTTTGATTTTTCCATCGACAAGGAGTAAGTGTAGTGATCTAGCTACAATAGAGGAACCAAGTGATTGAGTAGCTGGACAAGGTGGTCAAGGAGATAAGAAATCTGATGTCAAGGTCAGTAACATAATCGGTCAGTACGAGGAAGAAACATAATCGGTCAATGTGTTAATTTAAGTCTGGTTGTCTAGGCTAAGTGAAAGGAGTGCACGACAGAGAGAGGAAAATATGTAAGCCAACACAAGGGGTGCATGTCTAAACTCAGTGGAGTCAAAAGAGAAGCTACCAGGAGGGCACACCAAATCAATTTACAGACTCGAGGAGAAATTTCAAGGTGGTTATGTCCCTTGAAAATAAAGATTGTGTGGAGAGAAGAACAACCCAAAGTTACTGAAAACTTTGGAATACTCTGCTAGGAGGGCATCGTGCTTGCATGAGCATACCTAGGAAATACATGGTTGAAGGTGTAGAAGAATCCCAAAATTGTTGAACATTCTGTTGAAGGAAGGCTTTGCAAGAAGTGCATCGACAAAGGAAATGATATTCCTTAAACCTTCCCATAAGGCCGAGGGAGAAGTCGTCGAGGAACTGATTCAAGCGCAAGGAGTGCACCTAAGGTTTCGAAAGTTCACCTTATAAGCTTAGGAGGAAGGGTCATAAATTGCCGGGAGGGCACAAGGAGCTTGCAGAGGAACTTGGAACATTGGATGTTTTCAAGCCGACCAAAGTCGCAGGAGAGTTTCATAGATTTCTGCAAGGAGTGCATACATAAGCCTTCGAGAATGACCAAAGTCTCGAAAGGTGAAATTGTGCTAAGTGTGCAAAGGATCTGAGGACTTTCCAAATTCCAGAAGACAGAGAAGTCACCCATTTTCAAGGAGGAGATAGGTTGCAGAAGATCGAGAGGTTCGAGAGAAGGAGCTTCGGAAGGTTTGCAGGAGAAAAANATCTTCATGAAGTCGCGAAGAGAGATCTCAATCTAGTTCGTTGGATCTGGGAGGAAGCGTGGAAAAGGATCAATGCATCATTGATTCGTGGTCAGAAGAAGCAGAGTCAAGAGGAGGAAGGACTCTCGAACTCCTAGCTCACGATTTCATCACAGTCATTGATCGCGAGAAGAACGAGGGTTGTAGATCTGGTCTCGAAGAATTCATCGATTCAAAAATCGAGGAAGGGGTAGGAAGTCGCTCACGAAAGTCCCGAAGTGAGAGGTTGCGAAAGGAGTTGGCCCACAGTCATATTCTGTTGTCACATAAATGAGGAAGCCTAGCCCTGAGAGCTAGTGTTGTTGGTGCAAGAGATGAAAGTGCTAAGGAGAGGGTCTGCAAGTGCCACATTGCAGGTACCGAGGAAGTAAAAAGGGACTGTGTCAAGTGAAATCAATTCCATAAGGAGCCCGATGATTCATTCGACTAAACAACTTGAACGATCCTAGACTGGGACATTGTGCCAACCCCGAAGCAGAGAAAGGAGAGGTGGGGGATGTCACCAGTTAGAGTCTAGTCCGTCATTCCATGTCATTTTTTATCAATTCATAGTTGATAATATCCACAAACAGCTAGTGAATTTTGGATCACTAAGACATTTCAGATATTACACATACTTGCTGAAGATTTTCTTGGAAACAAATAACAGAGAATTTCTTAAAGAAACATTCATATCAACTGAATGTTAGAGGATCATATTGTTCATATTCATCAACAAAGTCATGTACAAGGTTTAAAGTTTGATTTTCAATACCAGCCTACCAAGATTCATGGATGACATGAGGAGCTATTTATAGCCAAATCCAGGAAACAAAGTGGTGGATTGGGTAATGTTTATGCATTCAATAGTGGTCTGGTTTTATGGTTGTCATGAATCCCCCTATCGTCTACCTATTTTTATAACCCCCAGAGTCTTTTCCCTTGAGTTCATCAAGAAAATAATCATATCAGAGATAGAGCATTTCCTGAAATTGCACAAAGCCTCAAACCTAAAATTCCTTTTTATCATTGAACCCTTCATTATCAAGTCAACATCATGTTTATCTTAGATCCAGGAACAACTCAAAGAGTAAATTTTTGCACATCTACAGGGAAAAAGATATGATCCACATTAGATCATATCCAAAAGAAGACTAATGAATAACCATGCTCCTTATGAGAATGAACATGTTGAGGGTTTTGACAAATTGGAAAATCTAGAAGTCTGTGATGATATGGAAGAAATTTTGCAACCAGATCAAATGCAACAAGTGGAGGCAACCCTGTATCAATATCAAACACAAAAAACTCCTCAGAAGTTGATAGTCAACGTCCCCAAAGTAAGTTGTTACAACAAGATAAATAGTTCAGAGTCTCTATGCACCAGTGATCAGTGGAATTCCCCTAAGAATATGAAGATCACACAATCCCCACAAATAGTGTATCTAGAGGAGGAAGCACCTAAAGAAAAAGTGAATGTGGATATGGTGGAGAGTGGCACCATCACTATAGAAGTTGAGAAAGGAAGGAAGCTCCAAAGTGAAGGTAGCTCAAGATCTTTCAGGAACAAAAAGAACATCTTTGATAAGACATCTGGATAAGCTTATCAATCTAAATAATATTTGGCAAAACAATATGCTGAGAAAGGAAACATGGCTATAAGTGAAATGAGGGAGTTAGTCCCTGAAGTGGAAAATATTTCTTAGCACAATTCTTCTCTATTGACAGTAAGAGATATAGAGAAGAGAACCTTTAATATAGAAGTTGCAGATGAAGACAAGGTATCTGAGATCAAGATAAAGTATGACAACATCAGTTCTCTAGACAAAGTAAAATTCCACAGGAATACTAGTGATATGGTGTATTCAGGTTACTTGGGTCTAAGATTGAAGAATTCAAAGATTTCATCTTATGTAATAAAGTTGGAAGATCAGTTGAGGAAATAAAAGGCATCCAACAGAGCTTGGAAAAATCAGGTCAAGAGGCTAAAATATGAAGTCCCTCAAGGGGTGAAATCCTCATTGGATGAAAAGGATAAGCTTATTCAAAGCTTGAAGAAGAAATTGAAAATGTATGCCATAGATCATCAAAAACAATAGAACTGGTTGCTCTAGAGCAGGAAAAAGAAGCATTTCGACAAGAGGCATTGAACTACCAGTCTAGGGTATTACATCTAGAACAAGAAAAGGTGAATTGGACACAAGGACAGACATAATTACTGAACATGGTTGTAGTTGTACCTCCTACTATAGAAGCTGGGCCAAGCACCGAAGGACTTGTCCAGGCTATGTCACAAGTTAGCCCTGAAGGTAGGACAAATGAAGGGGTTAAATGGAGACATAGATAAATTGAAATAGGAAATGAAAGAAAAGGATGAAAGAATGGCTCAATTTCAAAAGGAAAATCAAACCCTGCAGGAGAGGATGGACAAGTTGAAAATAATATTAAGAGGCAAACGACTGTTGCAGGGAGCCAAACAAATTATCTGGGATTCTATAGTTGTTGAGGCTGTCAATTTCAGAGTGTATTTAAACTTCATCAATGATGAAGACAACATGGCCATCACAAACAAAAGTAGATGCACTATTGTAAATGAGACCCTAGCAAAGAAACCATTAGAGTGGGCCCAAAATGCCATAAACCTGCTAAAATCCATCCCTACTATAGAACTTCAGACCATTAGGGTCAAAGACAGAACTACATTGATCATTTGGTCCAGGAGGGTCATTGCCAAACATAACCTGCTAAAATAAGTCCAAACTAAGGCCATACAGATGGAGAAAAGTGTACAAGAAATCAAGAATCTAATTGAAGAATTGTTCATTAAAGGCCTCCCACCATTTTGGGATGGAAAAGGAAAATTATATGATCAGGAGGAATAAAACTCTCGCCTCACTCAATGCAGAATGGATCACTCCAAGTTTGAAAACCTAGAGGAAAACTTAAAAGGAGCAACCCTAGTTGAACATTTGATTACAGATTTTGAGATTTTGAATCAATTCAAAACAATGAATATTGGAATGCCATTCATGACATATTCCTTTCACATCAACCTAGAGATCCTAATCAAAGAAATTATGAACTATGATATCCCCTCTGACTTGGAATGGAAGGAGATAGTGTGGTTGGGTAAAACAAAGTGCAGTTTTCTAGGATCCAGCAGATGATGTCTAGGTGTCACCGAATATGGCATATCAGATAGAATACCAGGATAGAACAAGTGGAAAAAGAAGAAGTTGAAGCATCAGAGGAATTGACAGTTGGATCATGAAACGTTTTCCTGTTAATAATTGTAATCAGTTCCCATACCAAAATTGTCATTTGTAATTATTGTAATTAGTATTAGAAGATGAAACGTTTCAGTTAAACAATTGTAATTGGTTTCTAACTGAAGGAACTCAAATTGTATAAGTATTAGGAGTTCCAAATGTATTAATATTGGCAGAAGTGCAAGGGCACAATTTTAGTTCTTCAGAAACTCAATTGTAATTTTTTGAAGCTGAATTGAATACATATGAAGAAGCCTTTGAAGTCTCCATGAAAATATTCTAATGGTGGTGATATGAGTTGTGTCTTCTCTCCTTGTATGTATTTCCTATGTTTCTAATTTCATTTAAACTGTCTTCTATTTAAATTGGATAGTTTAAAGGCCCAGAATTCATCTTGTGATGCTCTTGGCTTAATTAATTTAAACTGTGTTAAGTTCTTCCTAACTAATTCAGAATTCATTTCATTAATGCTCTAATGTAGTTACTTGTTTTCTTATTCTTCTTACAAGTTGTAAACTACAATTTATAACTCATATTCATTGCCTTATTTATCCCTTATCCTTTGGAGAGTCCTATTGGCCAGTCATTTTTTTAATTCATTTTTAGAATTTTTACTCCATAGCCCTAAGTGTCCCTTCTCTTCCTTGCCAACAAATTTATAAAAAAAAACCAAAACAACAAAACCTAGCCATTGATTGACAAAGAAACACCAAGTGACATGAGAGAGCCCTCTCTAAGATGAGCAGGCTAGTACCCATCTCTAAAGTTGTTTTGTAGGTTACCTCTATCATTTTTTTATCAGTTGAACAAATTTGCAGAGTGCTAACATTTCAGCACCATTGTCGGGGAATCGAAAGTGAAATCTTCCTTGGGAAAACAACGACTTAAAGATTCAGATTTGATTTTTGAGGGTGATAGTAAATAAAATACCTTATTGGTTGATACTAAATTTACCCTGGCAACTCCATTACGAAGTGACCAGTAGCACAAAGTAGTTTGAGATAGAAATCCTCGCTCCCAGAAGAATTCACACCAAGAGAAACCTAGAACCAGAAGCATTGATCCCTGTCTCTAATCTTGAGAATAAACAAAAGAAAAGAAAAGAAAATAAGCCCAGTTTTGTATTTAGAAAGATATCTATCCTTTCCAAAATATGAATTAACAGGCATCGAAGACCTTGATTTTGATGTGAAATTTGAGAAAACTCTATTCAGAACTAAATCTAAATCTTGTTTGAATGAGAACATCTTTGATAAGACGAGGTTCCAAGATTTAATTTTAGTTGCCTATACCAAACCTATTGTGATTCATACTCAGAACCAATAGCTACTTCAAGTCCTTACAATAACCATGGTAGGTAGGTTTTCCCCTCTTGTTCTACCTGCTCAGTTGCTTGATTTTCCCTAGGAGTATAATCTAAGGATTAAGTTGTATAATGTTGAAGGAAATGTGTTAGCCCAAAATCATCTAGAATGGTTCAATGATTTTATAGACTTAGAAGAAGTATATTTTGAAGATGCAAAAATGAGGTTATTTGCACAAATTCTTGCAGGAGAAGCTAGAAAGTGGTTCGAAGCTCTCCCAACAACCAATATCATAAATTTTGAAGCCTTTGAAACCATTTTTATTGAAAAATTGGGTGACAAGAAAAACCCCCTTCAGTTTTCAACTAAGTATAACAACATGAGAAGGTCACCTAATGAAATAGTGTGGGAGTTTTCAGCCATATTTATAAAGGTCTATAATTTAATTCCTACTGAAGTAAAACCCCCTCCTAAAGTTGCTTAACTTAGATATGTCGATTCCTTTGAAAGTGATTTTGTGTTTTTGTTAAGAGAAAGAATATCTACTTCATTATATGATATGATGAATGATGCATTAGAAGTTGAAGTGAATCTAATGGCTTCAGGAAAGATCAAATATAACTCTGATAGGGACATGAAAAAGGTTCAACATAAGGAACAACCTTTCAACTCACAAACATCAGAAGAAAGGTTTGAAACGGTGATGAATAATATGGAGAAATTGATGGAGATAATGGCTTTAGATAATAAGCCTAACACCAGATAATAGGATGATGTTCCACCCAGGAATCAGAGAAGACCAGCAGTCCCACAAATCATACAAAGAGATCAGAGGAATCAGGGGGATCAAAACATAAGACCTCCTTTTCAAAATAATTATGTAAATGAGAATTATGAAGAAATTTTTGAAGACAATATGAATTTATGTGATGGTGATGAAACATAGGTATTTTTAACCAAAGAAGGGAATGACTAGTTCATGGATGCTAATGAAATATTCATGCAGGAAAATGATGACAGGTTGTTACTAGAAAGATAAGATTACCAAGAAGGGTTGCAGAATGCCATCATGCAATTCCAGAAACAATACAATCTTCAAAACAAAAAGGTGCCTACAAATCCTCCAAAGGAAAAATCCAACCAAACAAAATCAGAATAGCATACCTTCTTCAAGTCAGCCTAAAAAAGACTCTGCTACAAAATATGTTGTGGACAAAGGAAAGAATAAGGAAGAACCCCAAAAGAAAGTACCCGAAACAAGAAAGGAGACAGTCATCAAAGAGGTAGAGAAAACATCATCCTCCTTTAATTTTTAAAGTGATATGGCCAATATTAAAATCTTTGTACCATTCAACAAGTTGATAAAGAACATAGAATATAGAAATCAGATCATCAAGATGCTCAAGATGGAAAAAAATTCTGACACTTTGAACATACAAGATGATCATCCTTCCATCTTATTTGTCCCACGTGTAGAGGAAAGTAGTGATGCTGAGGAGGTACCCCCTTTCTATGTCAACTTGAAGATCCATGATATGACTCTGCACAATGCCATGTTGGATTCAGGAGCATTCCATAACCCGATGCCCAAGGTGGTCATGGACCAATTAGGCCCATACATCACAAGGCCTTACAAAGATATTTTCTCCTTTGATTCAAGGAAGGTGAAGTGTCTAGGCCTAATCAAAGATCTGGTGTCATCTTTGTCTCAAATTCCAGCAAAGAATATGGTCATGGATGTGGTGGTTGTTGATATCCCTCCCAAGTTTGGCATGTTGTTATCTAGGTCATGGGTTGCAAAGTTGAAAGGAACTCTACAAATGGATATGACATACGCCACTATCGATGTCTTTGGTCAATATAGGAGATTGTACATGAAGGTTTTTCTCAAATACATGGTCAGTAACAAGGCCTGGTCAAATAACCATCACATATACTATGTGGAGACTGAGTTGGGTTCTTCCATTTTCTTCAATGATTTGTGTTTTGAAGAGAAAAGGCTAGAGATTGGTATGGCTTCCAAAGACCAATCTGATCAGCATACTGAATAGGTTTCAGAACATCAAGACAATGCAAATAATGAGATGTGGAACATGAGCTTCGATGGAGTTGTCAACAGAGAAGGAGCAGGAATTGGTGTGTGGATTAACCCCTCCAGATTGGCCACCAAACTGTATTCTTATAAACTTTCTTTTGATTTCACAAACAACATGGATGAATATGAGGCATTGGTGTTGGGATTGAAGGATTTGAAAGAAATGGATGATAGGAGGATATTTTTTCATGGATATTCTAAGTCGATCATAAACTAGGTGAAGGGATTATATCAAGCAAAGCACCCCATATTAAGAGAATATCGGAATACAGTGCTTTACCTTCTTGAAGAATTTTCAAAATATAGTCTCTCAGCGATTCCAAGGGGTCGAAATCAGATTGTTGATGCTCTAGCTACTTTAGCCTCGGTTTTCAAAATTCCAATATTTCCTAACAGGGGATATGAAATTGAGGTCAAGCACAGACCAACAATCCCTGATAATATTAAGTACTGGCAGGTTTTTGAATATGATAAACAAATAGAATTTTTTCTCAAAATGGAATATGGATTTGAAAATTTGAATATTGATGAAGAATATTGTGATGAAGAGTTAGATGTATATGTGTTCACAAAGGATGGTTACTTTGAAAATCAGATTGTTGGTAGAGATATATTGTAGCTGAAAAGTAACACAATTCCCAAAGGCGTGGTCCCATTGGAGAAATGTTTTGATAACAATGATGTGGCCAAGAGTCCTAAAATTACTGTAAATGAGAGAGATGTTGAAGATTGCAACATTGGGACTCGGGAATATCCCAATATCATTAAGCTATCCAGGACACTCAGCCTAGAGGTCAAGCAAAGATATATCAATTTAATGAAAGAATTCCCTGGTGTTTTTTCCTGGAGTTATGAAGATATGAAATTCTATGATACCAAGGTGATTCAACATGTGATTCCAATCAAAGAAGATCATAAAAATTTCAAACATAAATTAAGAAGAATCAATCCTTTGTTGCTACCCTTTATTGAGAAAGAGATAAAGAAGTTGTTTGAAGCCAAGATCATAGTATCTTTGAGGTTTTCTAAGTGGATGGAAAATCTAGTGCCCGTCATAAAGAAGAGTGGTGAGATCAGGTTATGTGTGGGCTTTAGAAATCTGAACAGGGTGTCTCTCAAGGAAAACTACCCACTACCTAAGATGGATAACATTCTACAAAAAGTTGTAGGTTCTCTGAAAATGTCAATGTTGGATGTTTTCTCGAGGTACAATCAAATCACGGTGCACCCTGATGATTAGGAAAAGACAAAATTCACAACACCATGGGGTACCTTCATGTATGCCAAGATGCCTTTTGGGCTCATGAATGCGGAAACAACATTTCAAAGGGCTATGGACATAGATTTTGTTGACAAGACAAACAAATTTATTTAGAAGTGTAGAAAGTTTGTCATTTAATTGAACCCCAAGAAGTCGAATTTTTTCATGTAAGAAGGGAAGTTGCTCGGTCACATTATTTCAAAGGATGGGATAAATACATATCCCAACAAAGTTGAGGGAATCTTAAAAATTGGCACACCTAGAAGCAAAAAAGAAGTGCAATCTTTCCTGGGGAAAGTGAATTTATGAGAAGATTCATCCCTAACATGGCTGAAATCATAAATTATATCACTAACATGCTCAAGAAATGAAATGAGATAAAGTGGACCCCTGAAGACATAAAATCCTTTGAAGACATTGAAGTGGCATTAACAAAGGCCCCAATACTCGCCAGTCCTAATTTTGAAAAAAAAATTATATTGTTTTCTTTTTCCTCAGAGCACATCATTGTTGTCGTTCTATTACAGAAGGATGAGTGAAATTTTGAGAAGCCTATAGCAGACTATAGAAGGACATTGAGGGATGCCCCATTGAAGTATGATATCATGGAAAAGAAGGGATATGCACTGGTCAAAGCCCTAAAGTGTTGGGTATGTGTTATATTCTTTGCACGAGTAGTAGTGTCACGTGCCTCGGTAAATGTGTCACATGCCTCGGGAAACATGTCACATGCCTTGAGAAACATGTCACATATTTAGGTGGTTTTTTGGCACATGGTTTTTGACAATGGTTTTCTATTTTCGGTTAAGGAATTAGGGTTGTGGACTAATCCAGGTCATTGGGTTAGGGTTTTGGATGCCACTGGCTCCTATATGTATATTGTATTGTAAATAATGTATC
>SNQJ01S0027077.1:23250-43381 GCA_010110895.2 Picea sitchensis | reverse complement strand
TATGTTGGTTTTCCCAGTTTGGGTTTCCAGGGGAAAAAACTCTGTGTAATGTTTGTATTTGTCATTGTATCTTTTCTATTCTTTTACTGAATATTTGTTTCTAGTAGATATTGTACAAGGTTAAAATCTACATTTGGTATCAGAGATTTTTTGGCTTCAGGGGGACGCCTTTATGGTCAAGGGTTTGGCTTGGGACTATGATAAGCCATGTTACAATGGGAGATCTGTGGGATTGATTTTCCAAATGAAAGGAAATGGAAAGCAATTCGAATATGGAGATCGAGAAGTTTAATGGGAAATTTTTTGAGTTGTGCAAGCTCAATATGGAATATCTATTGGTGGAAAGAGATCAATGGATCGTGGTATATCTAGGTACTACACCTACAAGAACTTCAGCAGATGATTGGAAAATTTTGGATCGGAAGGCAAAAAGAACAATCCGACTATGTCTCTTCGATTCAGTATTACTGAATGTGTCAGAGGAAGCTAAAACCAAGGATTTATGGGAAACGTTGGGGAAGTTGTATCAGTTTAAGTCCCTGGTAAATAAACTATTCCTGAGAAAGAATTTGTATAACCTGAGGATGAGAGATGTAGACTCGGTGGCAGACCATTTGAACACCTTCAATAATGTGGTAGGTCGATTAGTATTTATTGAGATTAAAATTTTAGATGAAGATAAATGTATTAGTTTACTGTGTTCTTTACCAAACTCCTGGGATAGTCTGGTTGTGTCCATAGGTAGTATTACAACTTCCTTGAAGTTTGATGAAGTGGTCTCATCCTTTTTGTCAGAGGAGATGAGATGGAAGAATATGGAAGGATAGAGAACAAATGCATTAAATGCAAGAGGGCGTTCCTAGGAAAGGAATAGATCTAATTTCTCAAGTGGGAGATATAATTCTAAGAGAAGATATAAATCTCCCATAAATTTTGTAAGGGTATGTTGGAGATGTCAAAAAGAAGGGCACTACAAGATGCAGTGTAGATCCAAGGTTGAGAAAAAGAAAGGATCTGAAGAATCTCATTATATAGAAGAAAAGACCTCCAAGGAAGGAGGGGATGTGTACTTGGCTTCTTCAAGAAGACATGAATATCATGAGGCATGGTCAGTTGACTCTGGGGCATCCTTTCATATGACTCCCCACAGGGAGTGGTTCTGCGAATATGAAAGGTATGATGGAGGTAATTTTTTCTTAGGTGATGATTCAACAACCAGAATCATAGGATGAGGAAAATTCAAGTTGAGGCTCATAGATGGAAGGATTAGAACACTGCCTGGTGTTCTGCACATCCTAGGTTTGGCTAGAAATTTGATTTCTGTAAGAAAAATGGACAATGCAGCGGTAAAAACAATATTTGAAAAGGAAACTTGTAGGATGGTTCGAGGTGCAATGGTGTTGTTGAAAGGATTTCGGTTTGGATCTTTGTATAAGTTGGAAGGAAGCATTATTAGTGATGGGTGTAATAGTTCCAGTGTTCCTGATATTGGAGTTGAAGAAGAAAGAACTCCTACAGTCTCTGGAGAAAATTTTATGATGTGGCATCAAAGACTAGGGAATATAGGAGAGAAGGGTCTTCGACTACTACACGAAAAAGGTATGGTTGAAGGTATGTCTAACTTCTCTCTGGATTTTTATTTCTATGAATAGTGTCTATATGGGAAGCATAATTGGGTAAAATTCCGCTCTGGTGTAAAGAGGGCAGAAGGAATCTTACAGCTAGTTCACAGTGATGTTTTTGGACCTATGTCGGTCCCATCATTGGGAAGATCTGTGTACTATGTCTCATGTATAGATGACTTCTCGAGGAATACTTGGATATATTTCCTCATTAAGAAATACAAATTCTTTGACGGGTTTAAAGAGTTTAAGGCTCTTGTTGAGAATCAAATAGAGAAAATAATTAAGGTAATAAGGATAGATAATGGTAGAGAGTTCTGCGGGAATGAATTTGAAGAATTCTATAAGAAGTGCAATATAGAAAGGCAGAAGACTAATCCATATATACACCTCAGTAGAATGGAGTTACAGAAAGGATGAATAGGACATTGAAGGAAAAATAAAGGTGCATCCTCACTGGTGTCGGGCTAGGGAAATAATTCTGGGCAGAGGCAGTGGGTACTACATGTTACTTTGTCAACAGATCACCCTCATTAGAGTTGGATGATAAGACTCCACAAGAGGTATGGACTAGTAATGAACCTTCTCTCACACATCTCAAGGTATTTGGATGTGATGCATATGTTCATGTTCCAAAGGAAAATGGGAGTAAGCTAGATAAGAGGGTTGAAAATTGTATCTTTATTGGATACAAATATGGTCTCAAAGGTTATAAGCTTTGGAACCCAAAAAATAAAAAGGTATTGTATAGCCGAGATGTGGTATTTAAATAAATGAAGGATGTTGTTAAACATGAAGTCTTACCAAGTAAGGAAAAACTAGAGAAAATAGATTTTGATTTAAAAGATGATGAGTTAGACTCTACAGCAGAACAGGAATCAGAAGAAGAAGATCCTCGTACTCCAGTATTGAGGAGATCGGTTTGAGAAAGAAGGCTACCGGAAAGGTATACTCCATCTGATTTCCATTCAATTTTTTCTTTGTCTATTACTGATGATTATCGTCGAACTTTCAGGGAGGTAGTGGATTCAAAGGATGCAAATATCTGGAAAAGGGCCATGAATGAAGAAATGGCATCCTTGGATAAAAATGAGGCTTGGGATCTAGTGGAGTTGCCAACTGGAAGAAATCCCATTGGCAGCAAATGGGTATTTAAAAGAAGTTGAATGCAGAAGGAAAAGTGGAGAAATACAAAGCTCGGTTAGTAGGAAAGGATTATTCCCAGTTTGAGGGAATCGATTTTGGTGAGATTTTTTCTCCTGTTGCCAAGTTAACCTCCATAATATTTTTGTTATTTGTTGTTGCTGCATTTTATTTTTAAATAGAACAAATGGATGTGAAAACAACAATATTCCTACATGGGGATCTGTGTTATAGAAAGATTTTCCTCACCATTGTTATCTTTCACAGAGGGCCTTCTTCCATTTCCCTGTGCAGACTTATCATCCTGTTTTGATGAATCCAGAGCTAAAAATACATATTTTTCCACATATATGTTCCCTGTCTACTATACATCATGTGTATACGCAGGCTACTCCACTACAGCGCACGTACATTGGGATTAGTGCTAGAAAATACAAAAATTTTCCATGTCACGATAGGAGATCTCTAATCCTTGGCCTTCCATATACTCTAAGCGTTCTAAATCGGCCCTTTAGTTGCATTTTGAAGGCTATAAGAGCACAATTCCGAGCTATGGAAAAGAGGAGAAAGCATTCAACTTTGAGAGAAAAGTTACCTTGGAGAAATTACTTCATATTGAGTCTGCATCCCTTTGTCCCTCAAGTCTGAACACAATGTTCAACCCCCAAGATATTCCCCTATTGTTAAGAGAACCTCATTTTCTCTTTTCTATGAGCTTGCCTTTGGTGGAGGATTGAAGTGGTGGAGACCCAATTGGAAGGAACTTGGTTTCTTGGTTTCGAACCATGCCGACACAGAAGTCTATAATGTTATCACTTTTGTTGATCAATTATTAATAGAAATACTCCTTTCCCATCCTATTGGTATCATGAAAATATATGATTATTATCCATGGGCATGTTTTTAATGTTTATTAATGGATTATGATATCTAATGTGCTAACATTTTATATTATCACCATATGCTTTCTCTACTTGCTTGTTGATAACTTGTCATAGGTATAAAGTTTTGAGTCGAAGCACTCAACAGTGGAAATCTTCAAACGTTGGAATGAACTAGGCTTCTTTCTTATCTCACTTGCACATTGGTTTATATAGAATATGTTGGAATTGAGTAGATTTCTGTAGTCATACCTGTCTGTTGTGGTTTACACTAGCCATAGAGATTTTTTCCCTCGTAACAATCTGGAAGAGGAAATCTATATGAAGCAACCAAAAGGTTATGTTGTGAAGGGAAAGAACGAGCTGGTATGTAAGATGAAAAATTCCCTGTATAGTTTAAAACAATCACCAAGGATGTGGTATCAAAAATTTGATACTTATGTGTTGGGACTTGGATTCACAAGAAGCAAAGAGGATCATTGTGTGTATTTTAAATTAATTCCTGATCATTTGATTTATTTGGTCTTGTATGTGGATGACATGTTGTTGATAGGAAACAACAAGGAGATTATCCAGGATGTGAAAACTCAGTTGTCCTCTAAATTTGACATGAAGGATCTCAATTCTTCAAATTTCCTTTTGGGCATGGAAATTAAAAGAGATTGGAAAAGGAGGAAACTCTGGTTAAATCAGAGAAAATATGTCAAGACAATATTGCAGAGGTTTAATATGTAGGAATGTAAACCAGTCAAGGTTCCTATCCATGTTGGTGTAAATTTATTTGCATATCAGTGTCCCAAGACACATGAAGAGGAGGATGACATGTCTTGTGTTCCATATGCAAGTGCAATTGTTAGTTTGATGTATGAAATGGTATGTACTAGACTGAACATTGCACATGCAGTGGGTTTTTTGAGCAAATATATGTCAAAACTAGAGAAGGAGCATTGGACAACAGTAAAAAGGGTTTTCAGGTATTTGTGTGGCACTGCTAGCTATGGATTTTTCTACGAAGGAAGACCGGGATTGGATAGAGTGGCGGATATACATGTCTTTGTGGATGTAGACTGTGCTGGAGATATGGATCATAGCAGATCTACAAGTGGGTATGTGTTTAACCTGTTTGGAGGAGCAATAAGTTGGATGAGAAAAAGACAAGTTGTAGTGGCACTTTCAACTATAGAAGTTGAATATGGGGCATCCACTCATGAAAGTAAGGAAGAAGTATGGTTATAAATATTTTTTTTAGGTATTGGTTTGGTAAAGCAGGATGTAAGGATAGATTGTGAGATTTAGAGTGCAATTTTTTTGGTGAAGAACCCAACTCATCATTCAAAGACAAAGCATATTGATATTCAATATCACTTTATGAGAGACATGGTTGAAGAAAAGAATGTATTGTTGATGAAGGTGGACACTTTGAATAATGTTGCAGATTCATTAACAAAATTTGTGAGCACTGAGAAGTTCTCTTGGTGTAGAAGATCCATGGGCATTGATGCCCTGGATTTTTGACTATGTAACCCTATAATCCCCTGTATGCAAAGAAAACAACAAGTGGGAGAATGTTCGGTATGTGTTATATTCTTTGCACAAGTAGTAGTGTCATCATGCATATAGGGGGGTTTCAGGGGGGGTGCATGGGGGCAAATTCCCCCCATGCAAGGGTTCGAGGAAAGCGCCCTTGAGAAAAAAAAAATTTTCTCGGGAAATGTGTCACGTGACTCAAGAAACATGTCACATACTTAGGTGGATTTTTGGCACATGGTTTTTGTCGATGGTTTTCTATTTCTGGTTAAGGAATTAGGGTTGTGGAATAATTCAGGTCATTATGTTAGAGTTTTGGATGTCGGTGGATCCTATATGTATATTGTATTATAAACAATGTATCAGACATGAATGAATATAGAAAATGTTGGCTTTCCCAGTTTGGGTTTCGAGGGGAAAAATATCTGTGTAATGTTTGTATTTGTCATTGTATCTTTTCTGTTATTTTACTGAATATTTGTTTACAGTAGATAATGTACAAGGTTAAAATATACATAAAGGAGTTAAGATTTTATATCTTGCGTTCTCATACCACTGCCTATGTGCCCAACAGTTCTGTGAAAGAAATTTTAACCCAACCTGATCTTGAGGGAAAAGGGTAAAGTAGATAGTTGTGTTGTTGGAATATGACCTCGAGATCAAACCTACAAAGTTGATCAAGGGGAAGGGACTTGCAAATTTGATGGTACAGACAAATTGTGAGATATTGGGAATAAATTTCATTGTTGACTTGTCAGTAGATTTAGAAGAAGAAAGGGCCCCTTAGGTATCCCAAAAATTCCTTGACTCCCCATGGTATGCTGATATTATTTATGTGTTGAAAATTTTGTAGGCTCCTCTTGAATTGAGTAAAAACAAGGATAGGTTCTTAAAGCTAAAAGCATCAAATTTTTGTATTTTAAATCTATGTCTATATTGGAAGGATCTAGGAGGAATATTTTTCACTTATTTGTTGGAGGAAGAAGTAGAGAAGACCATTAGAGAATTCCATAAAGGTGGCTGTGGAGGACACCATTATTGGAAAAATACTGCGCACAAGATATTGAGGGTTGGGTTCTATTGGCCTAGCATTTTTTCTAATGTCTACAAAGAGGTTTCAAGCTGTCATGAATGCCAATTTTTTTATGGGAAGAGAAAATTGCAGCCTTTTCCCTTGAATCCCATCTCCGTTTAAGCACTTTTTAGAAAATGGGTACTTGATTTCATAGGAGAAATTCATCCACAGTCCTCAACTCAGCACAAGTGGATATTGACAACTACATATTGCTTCACCAAGTGGATTGAGGCAGTTCCCACCAAGAAGGCCACATATGTTGTTATCATTCAATTTTTGGAGAACAATATTTTGTCCAGGTTTGGGTGTCCAATCAAAATCATTACAGACAATGCAACAACATTTAAGTCGAAGAAGATGGCAAAATTTTGTAGTGATTACAATACAAGTCTTGGCCACTCCACATCTTATTAAACTCAAGGTAATGGGTTGGTTGAGTCATCCAATAAGAGATTAACCGGAATTATCAAGAAGTTTCTACAAGACAACAAAAAATCTTGGCACAAAAATCTCATCCATGCACTATGGGTTGACAGGATCACTACAAAAAGATCTATTGCCACTTCACCCTTATAGATTGTGTATGGCACAGAGGAAATTTTTCCTATTGCATTAGGATTGCTAGTGATGAGTTTGCTACAACTCAAAGGAGAACATATGAATTGATCAATGTCTAGCAAACAAGAAAAAAAGCCTTCAACAATTCTCAGTTGCACCAAGATAGGATTAAAAAGGATTTTGATAGGCATAACAAGGAAGATGATTTCAAAGTGGGAGACCTGGTATTGATATGGGATGCCAGAAATGAAGACAGAAGAAAGCATGTGAAATTTTACCATCTATGGCTGGGACCTTTCAAAATTGTGGCGTACCATGGGAATTATGCTTATCTGATACAAGAAAGTAATGGAGACATCGTTGGAGGAGGACATGTGAATGGAAAGTTTCTCAAACATTATATTGTTTAATGGAACTATCACCCTTTCCATTCATTGTATATAACCATTTTATTTTTCAGTTGAAGCAGTTGGAATTAAATCAACAGAAATTGAAGCTCGAAGTGAAGGCCCTAAGTTATGATGCATATATTTTGAATTTTCTAAATAAGATGTTGGTAAATTCGGTTGCAGGAATAAATTAAATCCCAATGGGTAGGCACTTAGTCTTCCATTATTTTCTACATCATAGAGAGGATAGCATCCCCAGTTGGAGCCCATGTTATCACCATCAAAAACATTTGTGTGAAATCTAGTTTTCAAGACTTAGGAAGGTGCTAAAATGTTTTGGAAGCGTGACAAACTAGAGGATAGAGCCAATTCTAGCAGGAGGAGACTAAATATGGTGGTAGCATGTATTTTATGGGACCCGATAGGTCATAGATCGCAAGCACTCCAGATCAATGGTCGGGGATATTTTCGGCGGAAGGAGTTACGCAGGGGATAATTCCCGAAGGCGGGCCAAAAAATAAACCATGGTTTTGATTCGGGACCATGTGGCACCACTGGGGACATTTCGGGGTGAGAAGTGGGCTGCCCCAAACCACTTCCTCATGCCCCCAAAATTGGAAATGTGTATAAAAGGGGAACTTGTCGTTTATTTTATTATTTTTCAAAAAACACTGGAATGTTTGAAAGTTGGCGCGACCACTCCATTCAACTAAAGCTCAACAATGTGCCAAGATCACACATTTTCCACTCATTTACAGGTATTTTTCATCACCACCATGGACCCTATCATAATTCCAGTGACAGAGCAAGGCCCCATGTCAAATGAAGAAGCCCTAATTAACCGATATTCGGATGTGTTTGCAACTGAAATCACCATTTCTCCCATCTCTGTGTCAAAATATAATCTGTCCAATAATGTAGGGAAGAAGATACCCTTCCTTGAAGCATTCCAGGCCACTATAGTCCCTTACGTTGTCGAGGTTGTGTTCCCTTTTCCTGAATTCATATGTTGGTGCGTACAGTAGAATTCACAGGAAGAGAAAGTCATCGTCAATAAACAAGGGTCTGAGGTCATGTGTAGGGTAGAGATTCTATCAATTCGAGTTGTCTTCGGCATACCAGAATCCTTCTTCACAGTGTCCTAACCATTCGAGGAAGAAAAAATAATTAGGTTTTATAAGGAGTTTCCATCAGAAGTCAAAGACCTATTCTTACAGAAAAGTTTCAAACCAGAGCATCTTTCTGAAAGTCCGTATTTTCCAATGAGTGTGAATATCATGGTTATTGAGGTCTAAATAATGATAAGCATGTGGTCGAGGCCATGTTGGGTTTTCTATTGGAATTTTTTTAGTCAGAGTCTAGTCTGTTAGTTGATGTCAGTTTTGATCAATTCATAGTTGATAATATCCACAAACAGATAGTGAATTTTGGATCACTAAGACATTTCAAATATTACACATACTTGCTGAATATTTTCCTGGAAACAAATAAGAGAGAATTTCCTGAAGAAACATTCATATCAACTGAATGTAAGAGGATCACATTGCTCACCTTCATCAACAAAGTCATGTCAAGGGTTTACAGTTTGATTTTCAACACCATCCTACCAAGAGTCCTGGATGACATGAGGAGTTATTTACAACCAAATCCAGAAAACAGAGTGGGAGATTGGGTACTATTCATGCATTCAACAATGGTTTGGATTTATGGTTTTCATGAATCCCCCTATATTCTGCCTATTTTTCTGACCCCCAGAGTCTCTTCCCTTGAGTTCATCAAGAAAAGAATCATATCAGAGACAGATCATTTCCTGAAATTTCACAAAGCCTCAAACCTCAAATTCCCTTTTATCATTGGACCCTTCATTGTCAAGACTATATCATTCTTATCTCAAATCTAGGAAAAGCTCAAAGAGTTTGGTTTTTCACAACTACAGGGAAGAAAATATGATCCACATCATATCATATCCAAGAGAATATTGATGAACATACATTCCCCTTATGAGCATGAACATGTTGAGGGTTTTGACAAATTGGAAAATCTAGAAGTTTGTGTTGATATGGAAGAATTTTTGCAACTAGCTCAAACACAACAAGTGGAGGCAACCGTGCAACAAGCTCAAAAACAACAAATTCCTTAGATGTTGATATTCAAGGTCCCCAAATTAAGTGTTTACAAGAGAAGCAGTTCAGAGGCCCTGGGCACCAGTGATCAACATAATTCCCCTAAGAAGATAAAGATCACACAATCTCTACATATAGTGGATATAGAGGAGGAAGAGCCTAAAGGACAAGTGAATATGGATATGGTGGAGAGTGGCACCAACACTGTAGAAGTTGAGAAAGGAATCAAGCTCCAAAGTGAAGGAAGCTCAATAACTTTCAACAACAAAAAACACATCTTTGATAAGACATCTAGAGAAAGTTATCAATCTAAAGAAGATTTGGCAAAACAATATGCTGAGAAAGGAAACATGGCTATGGGTGAAATAAGGGATTTAGTCCCTGAAGTGGAAACAATTTCTCAGCGCAATTCTTCTATGTTCATAGCAAGCGATATAGAGAAGAGAAAATTTAGTATAGAAGTTACAACTGAAAAAAAGGTATCTGAGATCAAGATAAAGTATGTTAACATCGATTGCTCGAGGAAAAGTAAAATTCCTGAGGAATACGGTGATATGTTTTATTCATATTACTTGGGTATAATCTTGAAGAATTCAAATCTGTCATCTTATGCAATAAAGTTGGAGGGCAGTTGAGGCAAGAAAAAGGCATCCAACAAAGCTTGGAAAACTTCGAGTCAAGAGACTAGAATCTAAAGTCCCTCAAAGTGTGAAATCCTCATTGGATGAAAAGGATAAGCTTATTCAAAGCTTGAAGAAGCAAAATGTCTTTCATAGACCATCCACAAACAACATAACTAGTTTCTCTAGAACAGGAAAAGGAAGCATTTCGACAAGAGGCATTGAAGTACTACGAACTGGGTTATTACAACTACCACGAGAACAAAGAAGAAAGGTGAATTGGACACAAGGAAAGACAAAATTATTGAATATGCTTGTGGATGTACCTCCTACTTCAGAATTTGGGCTAAGCATTGAAGGACTTATCTAGGCTATGTCAAAAGTCATCCTGAAGGTAGAATCCGAGGGTTTAAAGGGATACATAGAGAAATTGAAACACATAATTAAAGAAAAGGATGAAATAATGACTCAGTTTTGAAAGGAAAATCAAACCCTGGAGGAGAGGATAGACAAGCTGAAAAAAAGATTAAGAAGAAAAGGACTATTGCAGGGATCCAAACACATCATATAGGATTCTATAGTTGTTGAGGATGCCAAGTTCAGAGTGTATTCACAAAACTTCATCAATGATAAATACTACATGGCCATCATAGCCAAAAGAAAGTGCACTGTTGTAAATGAGACCTAGTGAAGAAGCCATAGATTATTAGGTAAGATTCCATAAACACTGCTAAAATCCATCTACTACAAAACTTCATACCAGTGGGGTCAAAGATAGAACTACTGCTTGATCATGTAGCAGTCGGGGAGGGTCATTGCCAAACATATTCTGCTAAAATCAGTCCAAACTAAAGCCATACAGATGGAGCAAAGTGGACAAAAGAATTCAGGTTCTATATTTGAATAATTGTTCATTAAAAAGGCCTCCCACAATTTTGGGATGTCAAATGAAAATTATGTGATCAGGAGGAATACAAATCTTACTCACTCAATGTAGAATGGATCACTCAAGTTTGAAAGCCTGGAGGAAAATGTAAAAGAGGCTTGTTTGAACATTTGATTATAGATTTTGATAGTTTGAATCAGTTCAAAACAATGAAGATCGGACTACCATTCATGACATATTCCTCTTGCATCGACACAGTCTAATCAATGAAATGATGGACTATGATATCCCTTGTGACTTACAATGGAAGGAGATAGTGTGGCTAGGAAAAAACAAAGTGCAGTTTTCCAAGATCCAGTAGATGATGTCGAGTGTCACGGAGTAGAAATAACAATGAAGTCTAGGAAATAACAAATGGCAAAAGAAGAAGTTGAAGCATCAGAGGAATCAAAATTTGGATCATGAAACATTTTCCTATTAATAATTGTGATCGATTCCCATACCAAAACTGTCACTTGTAATTATTGTAATCAGTTTTAGAAGATGAAGCGTTTAAATTACACACATGGTAATTGGTTTCTAACTAAAGGAACTCAAATTGTATAAGTATTAGGAGTTCCAAATGTATTAATGTTGGCTGAAGTGCAAGGGCACAATTTTAGTTGTTCGGAAAATCAATTGTAATTTTTGAAGATAATTGAATACATATGTAGAAGCCTTTGAAGTCTCCATGAAAAGATTCTAATGGTGGTGATATGAGTTTTGTCTTCTCTCATATATGTATTTCTGTGTTTCTAATTTCATTTACACTATCTTATGTTTAAATTAGATATTTTAAAAGCTCATAATTCATTTTATGATGCTCTTGGATTAAGCAATTTAAATTGTGTTAAGTTATTCCTAACTAATTCATAATTCATTTCATTAATTCTCTAAAGCAATTACTTGTTTTCTTCTTCTTCTTACGGTCAAACTAAAATTTATAACTTCCAGTTAATAAGCCTCATTTATCCTTTATCGCTGGAGAGTCTATTGTGTCGGTGTTTTCATTCAATTTCATAATTTTGGCTCCATATCTCTAAGTGTCCCTTCCCTTCCTTTCTAGAAAATTTATAAAAATCCCCAAAACAACAAACCTATCATTTTATTTGCCATGATTTTGGTTGTCATGATTATGTATTGATGATGGTGTACTTCGGGCTATTCATTAGAACTTTCTCTGAGAAAAGTTACTTTCATCTCTCGAGAAAACTCCTTTTGAAGAAAGGTTTGTAGAACGCTAGCTATGTTAAGTCTTGAGAATGACCCATTCTCTGGTATATGGCAGGTGTGAACTTCTCCTGCTTGTGTTGAATAGCTAAGTGCGAACTTCGTCCCACAAAAAGCATGGAAAAATATGAGATTCTCGATGTTTCTAGAGAGGAATCTTCTAGAAAGAATGGTTGACATTAGAATGGTTATCCTTGTACTAGATTCCCTGATATTGTGGGATCATTCTTATCCAAGTAATATCTCATTCTCTCTTATATATTGAGGGAATTCTCATGGAAAAAGGTTAAAGCAAGATTCATTGGAGAATTGGTGAAATAATTGTGAAGGACTTAGCTTGAACAATAGCATGGAGACTCTAGAGTCTATCGAGAGGATTTGATCTTATTCATGCAAATATTGAGCAAGTGGTAATGTTGGAGCAAGAGCCATTGTTGAGAGAAGTAATCTTGCGACATCAAGTCTCGGGTTGTAATCTTTGCTTTCAATTAATATGATACTGATCGTGTCCTTTCCCATAAAGTTATTCTCTCACTTTATTGTGTAATTCCTTGATCATACACATGGTTAGCCATTTATTGTGTAATTCCTTGATCATACACATAAGTTGACAGTTGAATATATTGTGCTATCTTCACTTTGGTTGGTTTGTGTTGTCTTGGTCTTGACCTCACGAGAGCACCGGAGTGAAGCGGGAGCAACAGAGACCCTAGGAAGCGATATAAAGGTATGTTACTTGTTCCTTCCTACTAGCTAATTCAATGGTCAAAACTTAAGGAAAGAGTCATGTCCTGTCTTGTTTTGTTCTAGATCCAGGTGGATCTAGGGAGATTTGTTAGTGTTTGCACCTACTGATTAGTCCGATAACACCATTGATTGAAAAACAATCACCAAATGACATGAGAGATCCCTCTTTGAGCTGACCATGCTAGTACCCAGCTCTAAAGTTTGTTTGTAGGTTACCTCTTTTGTTTTTTTATCAGTCGAACAAATTCACAGAGTGATAACAGATGTCAAAGGAGTAGAGAATGAGAAGATGTAGGAAATCAGAAAGAAATATCATAGGTACAAATATAGAGGCATTGATGGTCATAAGGGGAATGATGGTCATAAGGGGAGCATAAGCATGCACATATGCATTTCCATTCCATCAATGTTGAGGTCGTGTATCAGAGTGTTTCCATCAATTCCAAAGGGAGAGATTGTTGAAAGATTGGTTGTCATTGATGTCAACCCTTGAAGAATACAGGAAGCCCCGAGGGTATGGTTATGGAACCCAATGTTGATCAAGGAAAAATGACATGAAGGATAGTGTAAATGCAGATAAATAATCCATGGATGGATAGTACATATTATGCCATTTCCGATGATATGTGGTACGCCACGTGGTTCCTCCTGGTTGAGTAGTTATGACCTTGTAAAGTGGGAAGACCTGGAAGAATGATCTAGAAACCCATAGAAGGTGAATAAGAAGTTGCATGTCATTTATTAAGGGTAAATTATTTGCAACAAGAATTTAATTAAAGGTAAAGTGGTTGCAAAAAGAGAGTGTGGGTTATCCATAAAATAAGGAAAAGTGGTAAAATAGTTACAAGGTATCCCCTAACATAAGCACTTGGAAAGTATAAATTAGACTTCAAGAGACTCTTATTAACACCTATTGATCACATTGAATATATATTTTGTAAATTTTTATGAGAAGGTACTACTCACAGATCTCAAGTAGTGAGTCTAAGGAAGTGAAGTTCAGTGAAGAGAGAAGTTGTAGGAGTCGAAGGGATGAAGTTGAGCTTGTTGTTATAGGGTTTTCCTAAGGCTATGAATGAGTTGAAGTGAAGGAAGAGAATGGACATCCACAAGTTTCAGTGAAGGAAGAGCACGAACATTCACAGGGTTAATTGAAGGAAAACACAGACTCTCAAAGAAGAAAACAAATATGTGAGTTGCAGAGGAATTAGGGTGTGGACATCCATGAGCCATAGTGGGGTAATGCATGAACATCCATGAGTTTACAAAGTATAGGGAGAGGATATGTTGAGGAAATTGAAGTTCAAAATATCAAATCCATGAGTTCAACTATATTTTGACAGGTATGGTTTATTGTGTATGTTAGGGTCTATATTCTACAACAGTCAAACATATAAATTTCTTAGTAGTTCATGAGTATTTGTTTTGGAATAAATTATTTTGTATCTTGGTATGAGCATTTGAGGAAAAAAGTTTGAGTGGAAACAGTTGATGAAGTACAACAATGGTGGCAGTGAAAGATAAGTAACAGGTTGATTGATTCAGTGGTAGTGAAAGATTGTCTACATTTATATTTTTGGGTGGTTAGATGGGTAAAGGAAAGGGGGTTGTAGCCTCCTTCCAGTTGGTGTTGAAGAATTTGGGTGTTGGAGCTTCCTTCAGGTTGTATCTTGAAAACTAGGGGGTTGGAGCCTCCTTCTAGTTGTTGCTAGAAAATAAGGAAGTATGTGCTTCCTATGAATGTATGTATTCTTACATATAATAAAATCACTATGTGGTTTTTTCCCACATTGGGTTTCCACGTAAACTTCTGGTGTATTGTGTATCTATGGTTGATTATTGTTCATGGTTGATTTATATTGTTTAGGATACATTAAATGTTAATGTTAAATTTTTGAATATTACTCATATAGTTAAGGAATATACATTGTGGTTAAAAGTGGAAATAAAGTGCTCACACTGAGTCACCCCCCCTCATTTTTCCAACAAACTTTTGGAACCTGAATACTTTCATCCTCATCCATAATTATTGGAGGCTCATAAAGCTTCAAATTCTCAACATTTACCACTAATACAATTGCATGTAGGTTGGTAGATCTAAACGAAAGGCATTAGTACCAATATTCTCCAAGATCTTTAATGGACCATATTGTATTGGTATTATCATTTTACCTTCACCTTTCATTATGTCCTTGTTGATATGTAATGATACTTGATCACCAAGTTCAAATTGATGATCAACTTGATGCTTATCATGTCTTGCCTTGTACATGGTTTGGAGTTTCTCCAATTTTTCCTGTACTACTTGATATACCTGTTGAAGTTTTTGAATGAACCTTTTATATTTATATGTATCATCTTCTCCATCTTATTTACCTTATTCTCAAAAAGAAAATTCCATAGGTGATTTAGGAAAGTTCCCAAAACATACTTCGAAAGGATATTTCTGAGTAGGTGAATGGTTGGCATCAAAATATAGATCTTGTTGAATCTATCCATAAATACATATCGATAATCATGACATTTCTTGGACATCGGTAAACCCCCTACAAAATCGATGGGGATACTTTCCCATGGATGAGAAGGTACTAGAAGTTGTGTATATAACCCCAACTTTTTGTTGCTAGGCTTACTTGTGGCACACATAACACACCCTTTAATATACTTCGAAACTATTTCATTCATTTGAGGCCAATAAAAATACCTTTGTAACTGTGATACTATCTTACCAACCCTGAAATGACCAGAAATGAGAGATGTGTGAGTTTCTCTTATTACATTTATTCTTTCATCTCAGGGTATACAAATCTTTCCAAGACGATATAACAAATTTTCATGTATATAAAAATTTGGTTGTTGATTTCCGTGAGTTAATGCATTGTATACATCTTTAAAATCATCATCCTTAGAATATTGTTCTACATAAATTGCATGCACTAAAGGATTATACCTAAGCATTTTGGATGCATTAATCATTGGTCTTGACAACATATCTGCAACCTTGTTATGAATACCTTTATTGTAATTGATTACCAAATGAAATTGATGTAAGAAACCCATCCATATAAAATGTAGTGATTGTTGTAGCTTGGTCTGTGAATGCAAATACTGTAATGGTTGATGATCGGTATGCATTATTTTCTCTTTCCCCATTAATTAATACTTTCATTTCTTTACACTTTGTACCAACACATACAATTCCTTATCATATGTTGGATATTTAATCACATCTTGAGTAAAAGTCTGAGAATGATAACATATATTTTTTCCTAGTTGCATCAAGAATACTCCCATGGCATATTTTCTTGCATCAATTTGAATATCAAATGGTTGTTGTAGATCTAGCAGAGCCAAAACTGGTGCGGTGCTTATCTTTTCCTTCAATGTGTCAAAGGCTTTTTTGTTTCTTTCCTCCCCATAGAAAAACTTGTTTAACACTTGTTAATGCATGTAGAGGAGCTACTATGTATGAGAAATTATCAATGAATTTCCTCCAATATTGTACTTCTCCTAAGAAGATCCTAACTTCTGTGGTAGTAGTTGGCTTGGGCCATTTCCCAATCACTTCTAATTTTCTGAGATCTATCTTTAGTTGATCATTCTCTACAATGTATCCCAAATATACCAGAGAAGTTTTTTGAAATTCACATTTAGACATTTTTATATACAACCTCTCTTTATTCAAGAGTTCAAATACTATCTTGACATGCTTTATATTATTTTCCAATCTTGGACGAAAGATCAATATATAATCTAAATAGACAATAACAAAATCATGTTTTTAGGGTCTAAATACATCATTCATGACCCTCATAAATGTTGGTGGTGCATTTCATAACCCAAATGGCATAACTTACCATTCGAATAATACTTTCTTGGTCTTGAAAGAAGTTCTCCATATGTCACTTTCTGCATTCTGATATGATGCTAACCACTTCTCAAATCCAATTTAGTGAAATAAACAACATTATTTAATTTCTCTAATAAATCATCAATTCTTGGAAGAGGATAACAGTGCTTTACCCTAATCTTGTTCAGGGCTCAAAAATCAGTACACATCCTCCACATGCCATCTTTCTTTGTAACTAATACAATAGGAGAACCACATGGAGAGGATCTTGGTCTGGTGATCCCTTTATTGAGCATCTACCAAACTTGCTTCTTTATTTTTTCATTCTCAATTACTAATGACCTATACATTCCAATATTCAGAAGAGGAGCATCATTTTGAAAATATATTTCATTTTCAACCTCCCTCTTAGGAGGTAACCCTGTAGGTTCCTCAAACAACTCATCATGGTTAGACATGATGTTGACCATCTCCTATTTATGATCTGTATCACAACCTGATAAAGAACTAGTTATATATTCTTCTTTTTGTTTCACTATCATGAGAAAAAAAGAATTACTTGGGCTCACCAGTCTCTTCATTTGACATGTTCTCACTAAAGAAGAATTAGTCTTGATACGATGAGCTCTGACAATATATTCAACCCCATCCTTGAAAATATGATGTTTATTTTCTTTTTGATATAATGTATCCTTCTTGTCAAATAGATATGGACTACCCAAGACAATGTCGCAAATGTCAAGAGGCACAACATATAATTCAACCTCATCAAAGAACTTAGTTGTAATTGCAAATATGATCTTACGTTGTTTCATTACCTGCAACTTAGCATAGTCACACACCCATCCTAAGGGATATGGATTTTTGTGAGGTGTCATAGTCAAGCCCAACTTCTTAACAATTTCTTCATATATTAGGTTAACTTGAGATCCAATATCAAATAAAGTATCTACCTTTGTATGCTTGACTATAACTCTGACATGAAAAAGCTCGCTTCGTTTCTTTTGATTAGTATCACTTTCCAATTTGGCGAATTGAAATTAAGAGTTAGAATTGATAGCTAATATATATTTACTTCATATTTCAATGATCTTAGATTCATCCCCGGAATCAGACCCTAGATCTTGATGAGATGATGCAACAATTTTCTGCTTCCCTTTATTCTTGAACTTTTTCAGTCATAATTTTGGATGCAGTTTCCAACACTATGACTCCTCGTGTCTCTTTTTCTTACAGTGCGAACATGTAGGTCTTTCCTTAGCTTGTTTTACTCTAGTTTGTTTGTTTCTATTCCATTTACCTTTCGGTTTCTTCTCTAACTTGTATGGATTCTTATCTTTGCTCGCATGCTTCCCCTTACTAGTATGCATATGCATAGCTTGTACAGACACCTTATAAATGTTAGTAGGGTTAAACATTAAAACAATGTTATGAAGATACAATTTCATGCCACCAATATACTTCAGAAGAGTTTCATGGGTATACAAAGGAATCCATAATGATAATTCCTTCTTTTTGAATTTCTATGTATATGTCTAAATATTCTGGTCTTTACCCTGTTTTAGATGTTTTCATTCTATCATTGTCATTTGTGTATGTGCCAGGGGATAAAATTGTTTTCTTATAGCCTTAGTAAACTTATCTAAAGAAGATATCACTTTACCCTTTTGAACAAGATCAACTTGCATCTTACTCTCCCACCATATCAAGGTTGTTCCAATTAGTCGAAGAGAATCTAATTGTATCCTTGCAACTTCATCCATGATCTTTTGAACCCTGCAATATACTTCTATTTTCTTGATCTAATTGTCCAATTTATCATCATTCAATTCTCCATCATAGGTCGAAAATTCAAACTTGAGATCCAAATTTAATAAAGGCTTATTATGATCAGACTTATTAGAGGACTTCTTTCAATGAGAAGAATGTTCTCTTTCTTTTGAAGAAGACGATAATAAGGATGGTGAGGGGGGTTCTAAAGGTCCACCACCTTTACCTCCTCCTTCTCCTTTTACCAAATATTCTTCTTTTATGGGATTTTGAGTTATTCAATCCAAATAATCTATTATTTCTCTCATTAAGCGAAGTGTATCCATCACATCTTTAGGACTCATGGGAGGATATTCTCCTTCCTTTCCTTCAGATGCCATCTTATTCTTACGAAGTATCCTTTCAATTTCATACTTATAACTTGCAAGTTTTCCTTTACCAAGTTTGAGTTTATCTCTTGTAAGAATTCACTTGCAAACACTTGTCAACCCGTCTCTAATACCAACTTGATTCGAAAAATCCTTATATGTTATTTATCCTTTATCACATATAAACATCCACTTGATCTTCAAAATAAAAATGATGCCTTGACTGTTTACAATTTACATGTGAATTATTTATCTAACCATATACACTTTAATGATAAATAAGTTGCAAAAACTTAGTGTAATATGAACAACAATATTGAAATCATATACACAAGTTTGATAGCGAAGTTCACCCAATTTGGGCTATGTCTTTGAGACCACTTCCAATAGAGACCTCTTTATTAATGCTCAAATGCTTTTGTTTTACAATGGATTTTTTACATGTTTCTCAAATGCAAAAATGAAATGAAGCATTGGATTCCTTGCGAAAAACCGTGAAAAATGAGTATAAAGTTCTTAAAATTCTGTCAAGGGACTTCTCAGCATGCTTTATGGTGTAGCCTCAAAGTCCTCGTACCATCAAGCACACACTATGAGATATAATATTTTCAATTATGATTATTCCTTTCCTTAGTCCATCCACCATTAAATAGGGTGTGGGACCTTAACATCCCTTCGGATTCCATGCTACCCTTTAACTATTATTTATGGTGTAGTTGTAGCCAACTAGAGTTGGCATAATGTTGGTTAGAAAAGGTTTTTAGGTTGTTGGATATAATAGGAGGTTATGGGTTCAAGCTCCATGGACTCTTATATAAATCATTTTGTTACCACACACACACACACATATATATATACACGATGGTTTAAATACATATGACATATAGTTTAAAACCCCTCACAGAATATACGCCTTATGGTTACATTGGATTGTATGTGATCATATTCTATAGTAGGGATTAAGGGATTAGGCGCTCGACCCTTTTTAAAACCAAACTAATTGCTAGCAAGAAAACCCCCCTATAACTATACTAGGGTTTAAAGTATAGACAAAGAAAACAAATCCCCAAAATTCAATCTAATTTTTACACTACCCCAAACATCCCAAAATAGATGAAAATAAAACAGTGAAAGAGTCAGTCAGAACCCATACCTTTTATCCAATGTTTGGTGTTGATCTCCTCAAGATCTGTAGATCCCAAGTTTGCAAGTCTCCTCACACAGATGACCTGCATCCACCACTAGGAAAACAAGGGTACAAGCATGTTATTTCTATTCATAAATTAGGGTTAGATATAAATTG
>SNQJ01S0027077.1:0-23200 GCA_010110895.2 Picea sitchensis | reverse complement strand
ATTCGAAAAATCCTTATATGTTATTTATCCTTTATCACATATAAACATCCACTTGATCTTCAAAATAAAAATGATGCCTTGACTGTTTACAATTTACATGTGAATTATTTATCTAACCATATACACTTTAATGATAAATAAGTTGCAAAAACTTAGTGTAATATGAACAACAATATTGAAATCATATACACAAGTTTGATAGCGAAGTTCACCCAATTTGGGCTATGTCTTTGAGACCACTTCCAATAGAGACCTCTTTATTAATGCTCAAATGCTTTTGTTTTACAATGGATTTTTTACATGTTTCTCAAATGCAAAAATGAAATGAAGCATTGGATTCCTTACGAAAAACCGTGAAAAATGAGTATAAAGTTCTTAAAATTCTGTCAAGGGACTTCTCAGCATGCTTTATGGTGTAGCCTCAAAGTCCTCGTACCATCAAGCACACACTATGAGATATAATATTTTCAATTATGATTTTTCCTTTCCTTAGTCCATCCACCATTAAATAGGGTGTGGGACCTTAACATCCCTTCGGATTCCATGCTACCCTTTAACTATTATTTATGGTGTAGTTGTAACCAACTAGAGTTGGCATAATGTTGGTTAGCAAAGGTTTTTAGGTAGTTGGATATAATAGGAGGTTATGGGTTCAAGATCCATGGACTCTTATATAAATCATTTTGTTACCACACACACACACACACATATATATACACGATGGTTTAAATACATATGACATATAGTTTAAAACCCCTCACAGAATATACGCCTTATGGTTACATTGGATTGTATGTGATCATATTCTATAGTAGGGATTAAGGGCTTAGGCACTCGACCCTTTTTAAAACCAAACTAATTGCTAGCAGGAAAACCCCCCTATAACTATACTAGGGTTTAAAGTATAGACAAAGAAAACAAATCCCCAAAATTCAATCTAATTTTTACACTACCCCAAACATCCCAAAATAGATGAAAATAAAACAATGAAAGAGTCAGTCAGAACCCATACCTTTTATCCAATGTTTGGTGTTGATCTCCTCAAGATCTGTAGATCCCAAGTTTGCAAGTCTCCTCACACAGATGACCTGCATCCACCACTAGGAAAACAAGGGTACAAGCATGTTATTTCTATTCATAAATTAGGGTTAGATATAAATTGTTATGTATAAATAAATAAAAAAGACATAAAAACCATCATTTGGGACAGGGAAAAGAGATTATTTTATTCAATAATAAAATATTGAAGCTTACAACCTTTGCAGGTAGATGCTCCATGAACATATTCTGGGATCCTCTTAATAATGGTCCAAGTGAACCTTCAATAAGACTCTTCTCACAATCTATTGATTACCTCAAAGGGAAGGGAATGGGTTGTATGGAAGAAAAAGGGGCTAGAGAGGGAATGTTGAGGCAATAACTCACAAAAGGTTGCAAATGCTTGGGCAAGGAAGGGACGGGAATTTGGGAAGAGTTTCACCATTCTAATGCTTGATTGTTGAATGAGACCCTAAGACCTCCTTTTATATGACAAATGGATAGTTATTCGGTTGGGGGACGGGCTATAGTAGGTGAGTGTGTTTGGAAACCTACAATAGCCCGTAAATTCCACCGAATTTCTTGAAATTTTTTTAACTTTTGCAACTTTTGGAGGTATGCGCAGGTTGTTTATTGTGCATATCGCGTATGTACTCAGTTTGCACTGCATCATCCTAATTATATATGCGGTAAGTAGTGCAGGAGGGCGCATACATGCTCTGATTTTTTTTTTTTAAAATAGAGTTCCTCAACGGTGATTTGGAAAATTATGCAAGTAGGAAGCCTAGTGCCATGTATGAATGAGTAGGGAATTTTAGGGCTATAAATGATGCCCCCTAATGTATGAGGTCAGAAGAGAAACAGATGGTCTAAATATGTTAAGAACCAAATACCAATATAGCATAGAAAAACCTCAGAATAAGTATTCAACACCTTGAAAAAGAGATAATTTCAGATAATAAGCCTCTTTGAGGGGGTTAAATAGAGTTCTCATATGGTGATTTGAAAATTATGCAAGTAGGAAGCCTAGTGCCATGTATGAATGAGTAGGGAATTTAGGGCTATAAATGATGCCCCCTAATGTATGAGGTCAAGAAACAGATGGTCTAAATATGTTGGGTTGAACCAACACCAATATAGCATAGAAAAACCCTCAATAAGTATTCAACACCTTGAAAAAGAGATAATGTGATATAAGCCTCTCTTTCGAGGGGGCAACCTCCTTTTTATCCCACATAAATGTTCCATTACAAGATGACCTAAATGAAAATGTCTCCTTGGTATATAGGAGACTAGGAGGTATAATTACAACTAATGGAAAACCACATAAATAAAAATAACATTACTAATGTAATATGCCCCAATTAAGGGGTAATGAGACAACATTAGGGATTAAAATTTCCTCCCCTTGAGACAAGTATAAAGAATCATCTTCCCAAGTGGAATCTTCAAACAATAGTTTCCCGCATTTAATGAGATACTCAAATGGATCTATTCCTAACCTGAAAAATTCTTGTCAATGATGGATTCAGTCTAACATGATTTTTACTTCCTCGTCAAGTTTTGGAAATATAGTTTGAAATGGGATCTTGTCAGCTATAGCCTTCTTTTTAAGTATGAAACATGGAAACCTGGTGTACTTCAGAAGATGCAAGCAACTCCAATTTATTCCATAGTGCACCAATCTTTTGCAACACCTTATATAGCTTCATAGTACTTTTGGTGATAATTTATTATCCTTCTTGGCTTGAGGGACATCTCGCTTATATGGTTAGAAGCTTTAAAAACACCATATCCTCTACTTCAAAACTTCTTCACTCACGATGTTGATCTTCATTGTTTCATGTGATTGTACATGGTCGTTGTCCTTTAAGATTTGAGAACTTGTTGTTGATGCTCGATGTGATCTTCCACCGCTTGAACCTTAGATTTCTTTATTTTTAGAGAAGAAGTGATGGAAGGAGGGTGGTAATTTGTGAGTATATCAATCACCATGATGACACTCTTCCTCGTGACTTCAAGTAACCCTATGATGAAATCCATGGAAACCTCCTTCACCCAAAGAAAACATTTGGATGGTTTGCATATAGTTGTTTCTCCTTTAGTAGTTGTAGCACCTTTGTCAACATGTCGCATGATCCTCCCAAGACTTGCTATACATTAGTATATCATCAAAAATACTAACACAAATTTTTGAAGGAAGGGGTTGAACATGGAATTCATCAACCCTTGAATGTGGAAGGTTCATTTGACCAAAAGGCATGACCAAAAATTATAATGTCCTTCATGAGTTCAAAATGTTGTTTTTGATATCTTCTTCCTTCACTCAATATGATGATACCCCCAACAAAGATCCAATTTTGTGAAATAGATTGTCTACGTAGTTCATCTAACAATTCATCAATGACTCCGAATGGGAAAATTATCTTAATAGTGATCTTGTTGAGCTCTCTATAATCTAGACACATATGCCATGAGCTATCTTTCTTGAATTAATACCATCCGGGTGTAGAGTAAGAACTTTGGCTAGGTCTAATGCCAACCCTCAACATTTCTTCAACCATACACTAAATTTCACTCTTCTGTGTGCATAAGGGTATCTGTGATGCCTGATGTTAGGAGGAACACTCCCAGAATTAGGTTAATTTCATGATCATGGGATTTTGAGTGGGTGGAAGACCTTGGGGAATATCATCTTCAAATACTTTGGAATTCTTATTAATGATCCCTTGAGATCTTGAGGAATATATACTTAGATGTTTGAACATCTAGTGAGCATAGTCATGCAATAACGCCTTTGATGCCCCTCTTTCAATAATTGTGTCATGCCATTAGAGCTTATCACCCTACCAAGTTTCCTCAGGATACCTCTTAACTCAATTTCTTTTCCTTCCAATGAAAATTTCATGAAAAGTTCTTTGAAAATTAAAAGCCATCATTCTAATGATTGTAACCATTGGATTCCTAGTACAACATCCTATACCACCCATGGGTATAGAAATCATTGGACTATTCATTAAATATTCCCCATAGTAAGATTGATCTTATTGAATTTTTCCCGAAAGTAATTGATAGTCTCTCCATATGCAATCATTACTTGAAACTTTGGTATCGATATACAAAGCAATTGAGAGCTTGGGTTAATTTATAGTGAATGAAATTATGAGTACTTCCATAATCAATTAGGATCATTACATTTTTCTTTGATGTATCCTTCGGGATCTTGAGGGTTTGAGTGCTAATCTACCAATGCATTCCATGATATCGTGGGATTGAGTCCCCTTTTAAATTTCTTCTATGTTTTCATCTTCTTCTTCAATAATCTATGTATAATAATTTCTTCTCACTTATGTCCCTTACTATACTTGTTGTCACAATTAAAGATAAACATTTTGAATTTCTTCCTCCAATTGTTGAGGTATCAACCTTTTAGCTTGAGGTGTTTTAGAAGAAGGAGCATTGTTCTCTATAGATGTTAGGATTGGTCCTCTAGTAGCCATAGCCATTTTACTTTCAACATTTTGCCAATCTTTAAATGCATTCTCCAATGATTTGGGTTCCCAAAGGCAACTTCGTGTTGAATGTTATCCTTGTTCTTATGAATACATCAATCAATTGCTCATCTAGAATATCCGTACCCTTTTTTTATATTCAATCTTTGGTAGTCCTCAATGTGCTCGGTAACCGAACCCTTTTGCTTGAGATTTCCATCAATTGGCTAAAGAAGGTATTGCTCCTTGTATCCTCATAGTGTTCTATCATTTCTTTCGTGAAAATTGTCCAAGTGACGAAAGTGATTTTACGCAGAACAGCCATCAATACCATACAAATTGATTGATTCTAAATATAAAGAGGCAATTTGTACCTTTGTGTATGTGCACATTATGTAGATCAAATAATTGATCCATCCAAGTAATCCATGTGATTGGGTCCTTGCCATCAAACTTCCTCATATCGCATCTTAGGAACGGGTTATTCAACCCAAAGTTGGTTTCTCCATTCTGATTCACCTTCCTTGTGTCCTCATCATGAACTTCTATGGGATGTATTTTCACTCTCTGTGTGTCTTCTCTCATATGAAATTTTTTCATTTCCATGATCTCCTCTTTTAAACCATCCATCTTAGTATTTATTGCCTCCAACTTAAATTCCATATCTTGTAGTTCATCTTTTATTACTATCTTCTTTGTAAATCATTTATGTCCCTACGCATTTCTTCACCTTCATTAAGAGTCCAAGCAGGGACTTGCCCTGAGGCTATTTTGGTGTATAAGTTCCCCTTTGGGTGGCATGTTGGCCAAGCATCACTTTTGAACCTTGGATTTTGAGGTGGTTCTTCTGCATAATCTTTCTTCTTTTTTGTATCTCCCAAGTTTCACCCTTTTGGGTATGAAACTTCTTTTATGTAGTTCTATGATATTTCTTCTCAATTCCATGCGTCTGATCAAAATTGGATGTTCAAGTGGAATTTACTTTAACTTCCTCACAACTTGTCGAGCATTTGGCCTTCCCAGAGATCTCACTTGCATAGCATGCCGCCAAGACAAAATAATTGATATAAAATTAAACACTATTAAAGTATTTCAAAGACTATCTAATATCCAATGAAACTAGTTCCACCTAATTTGATACTCTAGGAAGAAGTTATAATTGTTTTAATTGAACACTTTGAGACTAGTCAATAGGACTAGTCGATACCCTATCTTCCACATGGTGGTGTATCTACAACTGCAGATGACCCATATGTTGAAATTTTTACCATAGATATCTTACTAATTTTCTCAGAATATCCTCCTGATTTCAAGGTCTCAAACATTACATAAAAATATTTATAGCTAAAATTCCTAAATGAATCAGCCTGTAATCCATTCCAAAACCCAGATCCTACACAAGTTGTATCTCCGAAAGTATATGGCTCTCGTGGAGATGAAATTTTAACCCAATGTACCTTGATCCATCTACCAAATATCCTCCAAGTCGCTTCTTTCCTTAAACATTGTATAAAAAATGTTATATAAAAATTCCAAGGTGTCTCTATGTAGCAGAGAAACCCCAAGACCTCGAGCTCAGATACCATATGTTAATAACCAAATATCAATATCGAATAGAAAAACCTCATAATAATTACTCAACGCTTTGAAAGAGATGATATCAGATAATAAGCTCCTTCGAGGGAAACCTCTTTACCCCACATAAATGTTCCAGCACAAGATGACCTGAATGAAAATGTCTCCCTTGGTATATATAGGAGACTAGGAGGGGTAAATACTACAACTAATGGAATATAGTTGACATAAATAAAATAACATTACTACGTATTATGCCCCAATTATGTGGGTAATGAGCCAACATTAGGGATTAAAATGCCCTCCCCTTGAGACAAGTACATAAAAAGTAGCCGTTTCAACATTAGCGTAATGAGCCAACATTAGGGCTTTCAACACCTAAAATACATTACAATATATCTACCAATGGGAAGGCACGTAACCGCGAGTTTCTGACCGTGAGTTCGAGGTGTGCCACATGAAAAAAATAATCGTTTCATTGAGGCGTGCATACCCATGCTCGAGATGAACTAAGTCATGGCTTCCAATTAAATACACTCAGATATCCATGCTTCATATAATCCTATATAAAGTGTAGCCACAGAAATACACAACTGACATACATATCAAACCAATTGAAGATATATAAGTACAATATGTATTTTCGAGAAGCTAGTGATGCCTACGGCCGAGATGAAGTCTTCATAGATCGAGAAACAAATTCGTTAAGATATTCCAAAACTGTAGGAGTAAAATGGGAGTGTTAGAATCACTACTCTAAGGTATTCAACAATCCTTCGAGAAAATACTGGAAGATCTCGAAGGATCGCGAGAACTTCGCTGATTTTGAATCAAGACTTGACCTGAGTCTCGTGGGATGGTCGACTCATGAAAGTATACAAACAAACTATAGAAATTCCAACCTCAAAGTTGGGTAAAACTTTCCTTGGACAAAGCACCAAATATGGACGACTTAGGTAGCATGACATTGATATATGCTAACTTTGTGATGCTGTGAGGCACTACTAAATCCTCCTTTTGTTTGAAGAGTAACCAAACAGAGGAGGACAAAACTCAATGTAGCGGGAACAAATTCTTATGTCTGCATTTGTGTATCCCAATTATTGATGAACAAATGAAAGGATATATTTTTTCCAAGGGAGACTATCTTTGCTATCGAAAAAAAGAATGTATATTTGTCCCTATTTTTAGAATATTTGTTTTGTTTTCTTTTTCAAATTTTTAAATGAGCTTGAAAAAAGAATAAAATAATGTTATGTTACAAAAGGAGGAATGAGGCTATGAAAGCAAGAAAAACTATTTCCAATCACATGGAACATACCAATGCTCAAGGCAAGGAGAGACATGTGTGATAAGGACACATGAGGAAAATTCCTCCATGTAACAAGGTACCGCCCAGAGGAAAGAATTGTTTTGCTGATCAGGTATATGAATTCTTCAAAGGTTCTGCTGGAGAGAACATGGAGCCAACATTAGGACAAAAAATATGAGTAATCCACAATGTGATTAGCATGACACAGCAAGACCTCTCTATGTAAATTTACGGAGTCTAGAGAAGGAAGCTGTCAAGAGTTTTTTCACATTTAGAGAGTCTAAAAAAAGCAAAAGAAGACTCCAGGGAGTACCTTTTTCATATTTATTCAAATTGGCTTGAAAAAGGGTTAAAATTGCAACTAAAATACATATTTTCAAACCATTTAACAAGTGTGAAAAACAAGATCACTCGGCAATGTTTCTCATTTTGAGGAGACCTAAAAGAGCTTAACCATGGACCACATCCTTTTGAATTTAGTATCCTTAGCCTCAAAAGTATAAAAGTAACGGAGGAGAACTCTTCCAATGAGAAGAAACTCTCGAGGCATAGACACCTCAACATTCATAAACATATACATAATCATGTCCGAAGCATATTGAAATCTAATGGGCCTTGCATCACTATAACATCGATATGATTTTCCCACCTAATGAGATAGGTAACCGAGGAAGAACCTCTAAATATTCAACATCAGATGTCTATCAAAAGTTAATATCTCATGTGAAGTAGGAACAATCTCGGGATAACCCAAAGCTAACCAAGCCGAGGAGGATAAAAATACTTGTAGAGGCTCCTTCATCCACAATACATTGGTAATTTTTTTTGAATTAACTTTAACCTTTATTTGAAAAGGTGGAGAAGAAGGAAGGTGAGGCTCAAAAGGTCATTCCAATCAAAGGAAACCATTCGAGGACTTGAGGTGTGTTCTCGGCGGAGTGGGATGCCCCCTCATTCTAAAAAGTAATCGAGTTGAAATGTTAAAACACCAGACACATAAATCAATAGAAGAGGGACCTTATTCTAATACGTCTCTAGGACCACTATATACTCGACACTCTAGTAAAAGAGTGGATCACCAAAGATTGCATCAAGTGGACCATTTTCTCAGCCACTGGTTGAATAGTTTGTGATACAACATGGTCTAAAGGTGTATCACCCCCCAAAAAAGGAGTGACAACGGTCGAGGATTGCATCGGCATGACCACTTTCCCAACCAATGACTGAATAGGTCAGAGGAAATCTCATAAGACTCAGAATCATAATATCTTGCAGACATGGACCACAATTTTCGTACCTCTATATGCCCGCATGTTTGTGCAGGTGGACGCCTCTTTGCAAATCTAAGGAACTTAGGCTTACATCCCATCCATATATTAGTTTCTCAGTAGAATCAATTCCCCCAACATGAATAGCAATAATTGGTTTCACATCTCCAACATGATTCTGCAGAGGTTGGTGATTGGTCGATAACATGACTTGCATAGGCTACTGCATCTATTACCATTATGACTAGCAATGATTGGACTTTTCCCAAAGATGATTCCCCATATGGTTTAGTTATTTCCAACAGACTCTCGTGATAGGTTGTTGACAACTTCCAACATTACTGGAAGAGGTTGGTTGTTTTCCCCCAAAGATGACTTGCATAGGGTTGGGTGTTGGTCTTCAACATGACTTGCGAGGTTGATGACCTATCTCCAACATGACTCACGAGGTTGGTGATTTACCCCCAAAGATGACTTGTAGAGGTTGGTGGTGGTCTTCAACATGACTTGCAAAGGTCGATGACCCATCTCCAACATGACTCAGAGAGGTTGGTGATTTCTTTTCTTCCCATTATTCCTCTTTCTATTTCGGCTTAGACTGGGTTACTAGTGGCCATACTTCACTGTGGAAGGCGTAAGGAGGAGGAGGAGAATTTGTTGATAAGGAACATCGACATGATGCCCATGACATAAGGTTCATAATTGAGAAGACCAAGAGCATTCGAGACATTTGGAATGGTACCAACCAAACCAACAAATTCCACATTCAACCCAGAATGTACAAAGTGGCCATCAAAGGGACAACAACGCTTCCAAAAAGGAAAGCACAAGAATCCCCTTCCGAAGGGTTTCGGTTGGTATCGGGAGGAACTTTAGCCATGAAGATATGTAAATTTTTCCCTTTGGGATCGCTCGTTCATAAAATTCTCACACATTGACTCTGGAAAACTAGTGTTATAAAAAACAATGCCTATAAAGAGGCAAATCCACATTTCTAAGCGGAAGACCGAAAAGTTCTCACGACCGGTGGAGTGGGTGAACTACCACCTTAGGTTAGAGAACCAAAGTAATGACCGACTAAATCACTATGGAAAACTAGGAATCACAGAGAACACACTAAAAGTTTCCTAAACATAAATCAAGCAAATGACTAACCAAGGGGAAGGATAGTTACACCAATCGACACTAGAGAAACCAACCAAGCAGGTGAAACTCGAACATAGAATCACCCTCCGGGTATACTCCTAAAAGAGAGATCTAACATCCAATCCTAGGTACCATGGTAAAACCCCCATAGTCACCTATGTAATTCCATAAAATATGGGAAACTAATTTTCCATCTCGCAGCTAGTCACCAAGTGGGTACGGTCGATAGTCGCATATCAGAATGAGTAGGATAACAAGTTTGTAGTCCTTCAAGGGTTCCAAAATCAATTGGCCTGGAAGAAAACCTGAGGATATCGAATGTATTTGAGGTCCATGAAGCTCCATAGGAAAATGTGATCAGCATTTTTCCCGAGAAATATCCTCAATATACAATACCCACTACGCTTGGTCTAACTTTGGGGGGTTATCTCCTCTACCTTCCTCACGTGACCTCATGTTTATCCTCTGTGAGAGGGGGTCCTAACTAACTCTTACAACATTGGAATTTAGACACTCCTATCTCATAATTCAATGTTTGTTTTAATGGCCTTGAAGAGTTTCCTCACACCTAATTCAAGATCCTAAAAGCCTAAACTAATGATGAACCCTACAAATAGAAAGTCTAATATATTTTAAGTTAAGCCGCTAATTTTAAGGATTGATTTATGCAAAGGATTTTGTCGTGCAACAAATGGTGTTATGAAGAGATGGATAAGGAAGATAATTTTAAATCCTTTGAAAGCAAAAAGATACTTCAAACTTAAAGAAAAACTCGTAAAACTATTTCTAAAATTCAACTTTTCTAAGCAATGTTTCAAGATCTTGTAATTAAAATTTTCCTAAAAAGTTCTTTCCTTTGACTAAGAAAAACTACTTGTATTTTAGGAATTCAAAAACAATTTTGAAACAAATACTCTTTTCTTCTGCAAACAACCTTGACTACTTTACCAACTAAATGCAAGAAAAATAAATTCTTTTTTTTTTTTTTTTTTTTTTTTTTTTTTTTTTTTTTTATTTTTTTTTTTCCAAAGAAAGAAATAGGAACAAAGAGAAAATTGAAACCAAGAGTGATAAAGACCTGAACTAACTCATGTAAAACGCGAAGTATCTCTACCAAGAAACCAAAAGAGGATATAAAACTTCGTAGACGCTCTAAACCTTTTTAGGGAAAACAAAAGAAAACTAAGGAACAAGTTAACCAAAACTTTAACCCAAACTATGGCCAAAGACAGAGACTCTGACAAGTTCAAGAAATTCCTAAGAATCTCAAACTTCTATTAGAATAGATACATACCTCTCTCTTTTAAAAACACTTTCAAGACAAAGAGACACGGGTTGTTGCATCAAAGATCCTCGGTATGTAATGCGGGATTGTCTCACAGTGTAGCATGTATGCTGCATGCTGCTTGACCCAAAATAGGGCACGCATAATCGGTGACTTTTCTAAAAGAAAAACACTAGGAATATTGATAGGGAAGGGAAAGATGGTATGCACCTTGTAGGTGACCAAACCCTTAAAAGGTCTCATTAAACCCTCGAATTGAAACTCAAAATGAACAAGAATCCAAATCAACAAACCCAAAAACTTCCTAAACTCCTATAGAGACTCTCATTGGAGTCACCAATTTTGCTATAGAGGGAAACCCCCATAACTATACCTGTGGTTTTAAAGTATAGACACGTAGAAAATGATTCCTGTAATTCAATTCCACTTATACACTACCCCAAACATCGCAAAATATATGAACATAAAACAATGAAAGAGACAGTCGGAAATCATACCTTTTATCCAACGTTTAGTGTTGATCTCTAAATCAGATTCTAAGGCCTAAGTCTCCTCACAAAGATGACTTGCATCCACCACTAGGAAAACAAGGCTACAAGCATTATATTTTTATTCATAAATTAGGTTAGATATAAATTGTTATGTATAACCAAAGAAAAGACATAAACCATCATTTGGGAAAGAGATTATTTTATTCAATAATCAAATATTGAATCTTACAATCCTTTTACATACAGTCGACATTCCACGAACCTAGTCCAAGATCCTCTTAAAAATGCTCCAAGTTCACCTTCAATAATCCTCTTCTCACAATATACTGATCACCTCAAAGGGAAGGGAATGGATTGTATGGAAGAAAAGGGGCTAGAGGGAATTTTGAGGCAATAACTCACAAAAGGCTGCAAATACTTGGGAAAAAAGAAGAGAAGGAATTTGGGCAGAGTTTCACCATTTTAATGCTTGATTGTGGAATGAGATCCCAAGACCTCCTTTTATATGATGAAAGGATGATGACCAACATGGTCTATGTACGAGTCATTGGAACCTAATAGCCCGTAAATTCCATCAATTCCTTGGTAACCTTTTATTTTGCAAATTTTGAGGTATACGCTGGTTGTTTAGCGCGGTTCGTGACATGTAATCGGCTGTAGCTGTTTCAAGAATGTGCCATGTACATCAGACGTATGTACATGCTCTTAAAAAAATGGTATTTTTAAATAGATTTCAACAATGATTTGGAAAATTTTGCAAGTAGGAAGGCTAATGACTTGTATACATGAGTAGGGAATTTAGGGTTATAACACTCAATACACCATACGCATTTAACAAACTCGCTCCCAATATGGTTAAGTAACACTTGCATGGTGCATAGGTAATGAAGGTTTGGTAAGGGTTATGGAAGTCGCGTCAATCTCTCATTGACTCCATAATTTTACATAACTATGACCATTAATGGCCAATGGGAAGCCTCCCTGTGGTGGCCTCTCATTTTATTTTCTATGCCACATGTCAACAAGTGATTGATCCAACTAGAATGTACGAACTTTCCTAGTCATCTTTCTAACTGGACATGCCATGTTACATGCATGCCACATGTTGCCTTGTGAGGTCACCACGCCATTGGTATGGATTATATGATCACGTTCCATGTGTCACCCTTGCAATGATGACACGTATGGTCAACCCTTGACTTTTCCCTTTGACTTTTTTCATATGGACCAAACTTTGACCAACCATATCTTTTGCATAACAACCTCGCTTGAGGTGACTATTAAGTCATTGGAAAGTTATTGCCGATATACACGTTGATGGAATTTAGAGATAATTAGGGATATTTCAATTTTAAGAATTTCTAAACCATTATGGAAATCTGTGGATGTTTCGGATCCTCTCCAAGCTCATATGGACGCTTTGGTCCTCCCCATACCTCTATGAGAATTCTCAGATTCTCTTGAATTAGATGATGACACCAAGAACAAGTATTTGATATGATGTTGTTATTTTCTCCCTGCCTACACCTTCCCCTTCTTTGCTAAAGAGTAGTTTTTTCATTGCAGGTGGAGTTTAGACCGATTTTCCAAAGACAATAATCTACTAAAATGATTAATGAGATGGTTTTTCCTAACATGCCAGAAGCTGAGAATATTATTGTTGATCACATTTTTGCTCATATATCAGGTTTTTCTATTATTGAGAGTACATCGGACCTTAATTCCATATCTCTCGATTAGCCAACATAGACCTTTGTGTCTTATCATCATCCTCTCCATAGAAGTTGAAGGATTGACTATCATGCTTCCAAATATTTGCAGAAGAGACGCGGAAGATAGAACCATGGACCAGTAACAACTACCAGGCTACATTGTGGTTGGATTGATGAGTGTTCATGGGTGCATCTGACCAGATGTTTGAGGAGTTCCTACCATCAGGTTTCATCGACTATATACATACAACACACCTCTTCATTATCGATTTATTTGTAGTGTTCAACCATGGAATCAATTCACCCATAAGTCGATTTCATCAGTTCAACTCCAGCGACATTCCACTACACCAGACCGTAAGAGATGGCGCATTGAATGAAGGTGTTTTAAACCGTGGTATTTGTCAACCCAGTTTTGACTACAGATTTTTGTTGATTGTTATTTCAACGAATATTTATTGATGATACTTTGATCCCTCAGTTGTGTTTAAGGGGGGTTGTAATTGAAGTTGTTATTGTTTAAAACCATGATGTACTTGGATTTGTTGAGATCGACCAAACAATGTTCGACTATGTTGTTGGAAGTTGTACTTATGCTTATTGTACATGATACATAGATTGTTTGGATATAGAGACTATATAGCTTGGAAGAGACTATTGGATTGACAGAGACTGATTATCTTAGTGCATTCTTGTCTAGTCCACTGATATACTAGTTGGTGTTGTCTTGTTATCTAATTGACTAACTGAATGGAACCATGTTTGGACAATGGATTTTTCAACCAATTTGCAATGGATGACTTCTCTTCAAAATTTTGGTTCACTCTTGATGGTGATCTACATACCTCTGAGTGTTGGTGTACTCGTGATCAGTTTTGTTGGAACATGTGTCTATCATAAACCTTGCACCTTTCGCTTGTGTGTTTCAAACCAAGTCATTGGGCTCTTCCATTAACCAACTAAAATGGTGGTTGACCATATCCACTTGGGATCCCCGATCCTCTTTGCATGGAAAGGTGCAACTAAATTCATCCAAGATTATTGGTTCATTCCATGACCGAAACCTATTTATAGACAATCCTCATGATCGATCTATTATCATATCATATCATCAGATCATCTCGGGGAGATCTATTTCTCTCTCATGGAGCATACTTTTAGTGATATTGTGTCTCTAGGAACCACCTATGATCTTTGATCTGTTCTTCTTTTCATTCAATCCCTATTCCAACATACACAAATTTCAAGTGTAGACACTTTTTGGATGAAGAATTAAATTATGCATCCAACAATCCCCACTCTACACAATTTTTGATAGACCCATGGTGAAATAAACTAGAAATATATTTTGTACCCTTGTTTCTGAGAACTATGTACACCAAATGTAGTTTCAATTCCTAAGCTCAAATAGATGAAACTCAAATAGTTAGATGCCTCCCAATATTTCCTATGTGACCATCCTAGTATAGAGATGCATTTCATGTGAAAAATATCACATGTTGCATACCAAAAGTTCTTCGAAAAAAATAGGGAGTGAGGAGTATAGTAAACTATGGATTGGCATAACTTAACAAATAAATATATATAGCAATACTAAATAAGAAGACATAATTAAAAGACGAAATCTATGTACTAATACTAAACTTAAGAAAATATCTAATTTTCTTTTTGTTGGATTATCTTCAAGGATTCACAAGTAAGATGGATTGGTAACATTACCCACCCACCACAGGTGAACATTTTATTCACCCAAATTGTACAGTGCACTTCATTTATGTAGGTGAAATTAAATTGGTCAGTTACATTACACTTCGATTATGTAGGTGAAATTATACTTATTAGTTATATAAAACTTATTATGTTGTCTGAAACTAATTGCTAAGTATCCCAATTCGGAGTTGTCGAGAAACCCAAAACCAAAAATAATGGATTTCATTTCAAACCCATATGAAAGTTCCACACTATGATTTGAAAATATATCATGCTTCCTTTCAAATTATTCTTGATGTTGATCCAACCTGTCGTTTGAACTGATCAGGGACAAACTAATATGCATATTAATATGAATCGCTTCGTTCTGTCTTATATCTTAGTTTGGATAAAGAAATTTGGTTGTTATGGAGACTGGGCATGGATGAAATTTGATTAATGGAGTTTGGTTTCAATCCAAAAGAAAATCAAGAAATGCATATAATGTCTTGGTGAAGATATATGGTAATTTGTTCTTTTGAACCACAAAACTATAACATAATGCTACCATCGTTGAAAATCTCACAAATGAAATGATAGCAAGTGTCAATATGTTTACTCTTTCTATGAAAACACATGGTTCTTAGATAATTCAATTGTTGAACTGTTGTCACAAAATATAGGAGTTGGCACCTTTTCTTCATATGCTATATCACTAAGGATCCTTCTCAACCAAATTGCATGACATGTTGTTGAAGTTCATTCCACATACTCTTCTTCTGCAGAAGAAATTGTGACAATGGGTTGTTTCTTAGAAGCCCAGGAAATCAATCATGTACCAAAAAAAATGCAAACCCATAAGTAATTTTCCTATCATCAACACTAATTCTCAAGAAAATCACTATTTGTATATCCAATAAGAGAATAATATTCTCAAGTAGAATACCAAATTCTATAATCTATTGTACCTACAATATACCTCAAAATACTTTTTCCAACTTTCCAATGAGAGATTGTTGGATTCTCCATAAATATGTAATTTAAGCTTATTGCATACATAATATATGGTCGGGTAGTTGTAAGGTACATGAGACTTCCTACAAGCCTCTTATACAGAGTATAATCAATTTATGTTCCTTCATCTTATTTACTTAATTTTGTATATGTTACAATTGGTGTATCTATTGGCTTGCATTTGTTCATTTTGAACCTTTTTAAAATACATGTGGCATATTTTTGCTGACAAATAAAACTTCCCTTTTCAGATTTCTTAGCTTCAGTTCCTAGAAAATATTTCATGAGACCAAGATTAGTCATTCCAAATTCACTTTGCATGGCTTCTTTAAATTCATTCAATAACAAATTTCACAGATAAATCATGTCATCAACATAGAGAAAAACTATCAAATATTACCTCTCTGGTCTCTTTTGGTGTAAAGTGTGACCTCATTGTTTCTCTTGTTGAACCCATTATTGACCAAATAAGTATCAATGACTATACCAAGCTTTGTGAGCTTGCTTCAAACCATATAATTATTTCTTCAATTTGTACAATTTGTACTCTTTACCTCTAATAAGAAATCTTGGTGGTTGATCCACATGAACTTATTCCTTTAAAAATCCATTTAGAAAGGTTGGATTTAACATCCATTTGATAGACTCACCATTTTTTTTGAGCTACAATTTCCAAAACTACTCTGACAATATCCAAACATGCTACTAGAGAAAAGTTTTCTCCATAGCTGCATTAGTTTAGAATACCCTTTTGCTACAAGTTTTGCCTTGTGCTTCTCTACTTTCCCTTTCTCATCGAATTCTATCTTATACACACATTTAACTCCAATGTTGATTTTCCCTATGGGAAGATCCACAAGATCACATGTGTTGTTTCTTTCAATTGCTTCAATTTCCTCATTCATTGCATCAATCGATTTTTCTTCCTTTATTTCTTCTTCAAAGTATATTGGTTGATAGGATAACAAAGAAAAGTGTGCTTGTTGATCAATGTCATCATTCTTCTCATAAAATTATATCAAGCTTCTTGTTCTTTGGTTCCTTAGATTTTTTATAGTGGGATCTGAATCATTACCAGATGAAGAAGACTTGTGTTATGTTTGTTCTCCTTGGACCTATACTTGCAATCTTGGAAGTCTTGGTGGAGAAGCTTGTTTTCCTATAGCTTCCACCTACTTATATTCCTATATAGAAGGAATATGTTCTACAAGTATTTCACTTGTTTCGTTATCTCAAGATTTATCTTCTTGGAATTTCACATCTCTTCTTACCTCTAACTTGGTACATAGGATATAGCATGTATGCTTAATATTGTTTAATGTATCCCACAAATATACATTTTTCAATTTCTATCATCAATCTTTATCCTCATCTCTTCAGGAACATGTGCATAAGCTACATAGCCAAAAACTTTTAAAATGAGAAACACTAGATTTCATACCACACCAAGCTTCTTGAGGAACTTGATATTTTATACTACTAGTAGGTAACAGATTTAAAATATAGTTTGAGCATTCCACTACTTCACCCTAGTATTCATTTGACAAAGCATTTCCCTTTATCATACTTCTGGCCATATTCATTATTTTATGATTCTTCCTTTCATCTACTCCATTATATTGTGGTGAACTTTATCTTGATTCGGTGCAACCTACAATATGTTGAAATTTCCTTGGAGTCATACTCACCTCCTCGATATGATATTAGAACTTTTATGTACTTCCCACTCTATTTCTCTATCAAAGATTTAAATTCTCTAAATTTTTCAAATGTCTCTTATTTGTTCTTGAGAAAATACACCCAAGCTTTCCTTCTAAAATTGCCAATGAATGTTAGAAAATAAAAGCTTCCTCCTATTGATTGAGTTTGCATTGGAACACATCTTTGTATGCACTAGTTCAAGGTGTTATTTTTCTATGTAGGAAGTATTGGGAAAATTATCCCTTTGGTGTTTGGCCAAAATCCAACTCTCACAGGAATTTTTATGTTCATTTATAATAGGAAAACCTTTGACCATGTACTTATTCTGAAGAATGATAAGACTACTAAATGGTAAGTGACTATATCTAATATCCCACAACCAAGTATCATATCAAATTTTGATATTACATTTTTTGGGCATATGACTCAGGAACAACTTTAATACTTAAACATCAAAGGGAACATTTTTTTGGTCATTTGTATTGTAGATATAATTTTCTTACCAGGTGGTTCGTCCAAGATTGTACTATTGGAACCTTAAAAAATGACCTTTATAAATTATGTTCATTCATGTGGTCTACACTCATTAAATTATGTCTAAGACCATGTACATACCAAACATCATGAATATCCTTCTTTCATCTTGTTTGGTTAATACGTAAATTATACCCTTGCCTGCAACTTTATTTTGATAATCATCTCCAAATTTAATTTGAGATGTGAACAAGCTATATAAACTAGAAAATAGATCTTTTTTACATGTCATATGATTGTTGCAACAATTGTCCAAAAACCATAGATCATGATTGTTGCTTTCTTCTTCTGTAACTTGAAATGAAAAGAACATTGATTCAAATCGTCCTTCAGTTGGTAACATTGGTTTTTTCATCATTTAGATTTTCTTGCGTCTTTCTGCATTCAATTTCATAGTGACCAAACTTCTTGTAATAATAAAAATGGATCCTTGATTTGTCAATTTGTCTTGGCTGATTAAAATTTTTGCCTCTCCCTCTTTGGTTTTGAGAGTGTCTCTATAGTTTTCCGAGGTTCACTTTGTTTTGAACATTTGAAGTTGGACCAACCTATTTGAGAGAGACCCGCCTTGTTTTCCCATGCTTATATTCCGCCTATGCCTACTTATCGAAAATCTCATATTGAAATGGCCTCCAAATATTTATTATTTTGAGAACCTACTTTCATGGGTTAACAGAGATCCCATGAGTTCTTCAACTATGAGGGTTGAGAGGTCTTTTGACTCTTATATGGAAACAATGACCATATCAAACTTAAAGAAGGAAGGATTCTAAGTACCTTCATAATGAACTTTTTATCTTGTATGTATTCTCCATGGGTGCACAACTGATCCATGATGCTCATGACATGAGTCATAAAATGATCCATAAATCTAAATCCACTTGAATATTTTCAAAATTCTTCCTGAGTGTTTGCAACTTTTCATTTTTTACGTTGTCAGTTCCCTGATAGGATATTTAAAGAGTATCCCATGCATGTTTAGCATGATATGCTACTACGACTTTGGGGAAAATATATTCCTCTAACCCTTCCTAGATGATCCATAGGGCTTTCATCCGATTATTTTCGGCACAAATGAGAGAAGAGATATAATAAAGAATGCACAAAGATATAGCAGATATCCAATAATATCACATAAATGAATGTAGATGAACCATAAATAGAGAGATACACACGTGATTTCTATTAATGAAATAATGTATAGATCAAAACGCCGTAGTGAAAGACTCAATAGAATGGCATCTTTTCCGAGAAGAGATGTGTCCGCTATTCACATTCATAAGAAGATGATTACAATGAGGCTCAAGGCCTTACACAAATGGGAATTCCAAAACCCTAGACATCCAAAATCTAACCCTGTAGACATCCAAAAGCTAACCCTAGGAGATGAAGTGCCAAAAGTCATGTGCCTCTGTTTGGGTAAGTACATCAACTTCCTGCTCATAACTTTTGCATACATCTCGCTTAGGCGCATGATAGCCCATTGGAAAGTATCATCGAGAGATTCGTTTTGGAGGAAATATCGAAGGAAATTCTATATTTCTCCCATTTTCCAAAAAATGCATTTAGGGGCCCCAAAATCACCTAAAGTTAAAAACTGCTAAAAATTACCAAAATTGCCAAAAGAGCCTTTTGAGCCACGTGGCCACCGATATCCACTGGATCAATCCTCCCTCCTTAGGAATCGATGGTCCCCATTGCTTCAAGTTCTCGTAGTATATAAGGAGATTTTTGTTGAATCCGAATCTTGGTGAGCCATTTGCCTTATTGAAGACGCCGATTGTTTCAGCTTGGAAGTCTGTCACGAACCTATTAAGGATAAGGTTGTTCAACAAATTGAGATACAAAAAAGGATGGTGTGTGAAGGAATCTAATTTTGATGCAACCTTGTCGACCAGCTTATGTTGTATAGAAGGTTCTTGGGACAAGGATATAGTGGTCGTAGTGACCTCTAGTTCACCGTCTGACTGGATCGTAAAGAGGGAAAAAATTGTGGTATCCGAGATTACATTGCAACATTGTTTTTCTGAGACAGTATTCAAAACTACCTCTAGTACCCTAAAGGGTTGACCTCTCAAAGTAACAATGACACTAAGGGTTCAAGACTCATAAACAATGTGGCATTTCCACATATATGGTTGGCCCAAGAGAACATCACAGACATCCAATGGGGAAACATCACATAATAAATCATCCTTGAAGGGCTGGATGACATATGAAAATCAACACTACTGGATCATGACACGAAGATCTTGTCCCTAACGAAGCCACCCGATGTTGTATGGTCATGGGTGTGGTGTTGTCGACAAAACCAACTTGATGATTCTATTGAGATGAGAGGTCTTTCTCATGGTCAATAATAATAAAATGTGCGGAAGCGGGTCCTCTTCACCTAATATGTACCGAAGAAGGACTCCCTCTCCGTGATCCGCGGTTCTTCATTTTGAAATTGCTGCGTCGCATACTAGCAAGGGTCTCACTAACGACCCATTTACCAAGATTTTCATAATCACCTCGAATCAAGGTTCGCTCCCTCGTTTTGATCTCGGCCCCACCAATGAGTATTTTGAGGACGTCGGTGTTGTTGTGCTGTGGGCTTTTGTGGAAATCGCACTACTTTCCGCGTCCTTCTTTGTCTTCCCATGACCCTCTTTCCTATGGCTTAGACTGTTTTTCATGAGGTCGTTTGTTAGGGTCGCCTTTGTCATACTTTGTTGTTGCAGATTTGCAAACCCGAACTCCGCTTGTTCTAGTGGTTAGATTTTTCCTTGATTTTAACATCATAGCTTGATAAGCAACACCGAAAGATGAGATGTCCAGAAAATCCATTTTAGTTTGGATGTATTTGTGTAGAGCTCCATGGTATTTTCAGAACCAAATGTCATTCGAGTCTTTGATACCCATCTTTGATTGTAAGGTATGGAATATGTTAGTGTACTCTAGCACTATATAGTCTCTTTTTTTATGCAAATTTGTCCATCTCATGTAATGGTCCTCATATAGTTTCCAACAAGGTAATATTGTTCCTTTACCACATCCACAAAAATCATGGGCTCGACCCCATATATTCTAGACTCTTTGTGGTGGAACTTTTCTTCTAGTAAGTTTCACACCAATGTTTGACATCTGGGAGAAATTTAAGGAGTCGAAGGTGATATTTTCCCCCGGCCGGTACCATGACTAAAGAAATAACCTTCAACAGATTTAATCCATTTGTCTAGGGCATCCTCAGATTCATATGACCTCAAATACAAGAATATCAAAATTAACCCGTACATTGAAAGGAGAGGTTTTAAATTCATTATTTGATGAAGATGTGTCTCAAGCATACTCACATGCTGAAGGATGTGGGAAAAATTCTCCATCATTGGCCACCATCTCATAAATGAGAGCTGTCTTCCAAGCAATGTGATTGATAGGATCATTTTCTCCATCATTTTCTCGTCTCCTTCCGCCATGGAGGGTTTCTGGTGTGTGAGAGAGATTGTAGTTCAAGAGAGACAAGCTCAAGACCCAACGCTGCCGGGACTTTGTCGGGGACATGCAATCAAAAAATGATCAAGAACATCATCCCGCCTCGATAATTAATCGATTCGTGACATTTTCTAAGACTTAAATGAGCTGAGATATAATAAAGAAATGCACAAAGATATAAGGGATATCCAATAATAAATTTATCAAGATGCAACCATAAACAAAGAGATGAATTGTAATGTCCCCTAATTGGAGACATCATCACGTAGCGTAGATTACGATGACCGTGAGTAGCTGACATTGATGTCGAGAAAGCATGGGTATTTGAGAGGCATTGTGGGGTCCATCTTGTATCGATGATCATATTCCATCATTATGATCCATTCCACATAGGTTGGCTTTGGTTTCGCTTGCATCTCGACGATTTCCATGATTTTGACTCATTTGAGCTATAAGTTATCTGAATTCAATTAAGAGGTCATTTTGGGCACAATGCTTGGAGGAACCTCCTGTAATATCTCATTGGAATAGGGAGGAACAAAACTATAGTGGGATGGGATGGATAGGAAGGACTTTCAATGGGCCGTGGAAGCCGGCCAAGGAGAGATAAGGAGTTTTCAAAGGTAAAAAGGTTAATTAATTAATTAAAGTGATTTAATTAATTAATTAAATATTAATAAAATGAAAGTCACTTTGGAGGGACAAGGTGAGCCAAAAAGTATAAAGGAAAGGCAAGGGCCTCTTCTCATGCATTCATGTATGGTCTTATTTTGATTTCTGGCTTCTATCTAGTGAGCCCAATATTGGGGGTTTTGAGGGTTTTGACATAACAAACCCTAGAGGACGATTCAGTGGTGAAAGATTCCACCTATTTTGTCCCAAGCTTGGTCTCGGAGATGCAATACTCTCCCACACCATTCTAGTTCCATATCTACTCAATTGCAGGAGGATTCTACATCAGTTTCATGTGCAGATAGAGAGAGGGTGCACTAGTTGAGGGATTCCAGCAAGAGGGGCGCACCATCTTTGGAGAGAGATTCGTTGTAGGAGATTGGCTGGGCCGTTGAGGATTCTATCACTTGGGTTTTCATTGCAGGGCCTTGGACATCAGATCTAATGCTTTCTGAGACAATTTTATGGCTCATATTATTTCTTGAGCAGTGGGGCGAATTGAAGAGAAGGAGGGCGTTTTTGAGATCCAAATCTAGTCCGTTTGGAGGGGTTACACTTCAGATCTGACCCTGAGACTTTACCTAGTGACTTGCAGTGTCCCTATCTATATTTCTGGAGAGTTTTAGAGTGTTTGGAGGCCTCCTTCAGTAGGGCTGAATTATCTAGGGTTTCAGTCATCCAGTGGGGCGCACCATTCAGTGGGGGTTTTCAGATCTACAGAGATTGAGAAGGATCTTGGAGATTCGGTCACCTGGGTTGTTCTTACCATCACCCGATCTATCAGTTGGCATATTTATT
>SNQJ01S0027076.1:77294-96975 GCA_010110895.2 Picea sitchensis | reverse complement strand
GGCTTATTTGGTGTAGAAGGTCCCTTTTTGGGTGGCATGTTGGCCAAATATCACTTTTGAGTCTTGATTTTGAGGTGGTTCTACTAGACAATATTTATTCTGTTCTATCTCCCAAGTTTCGGCCCTTCTGGGTATGAAAATTTATTTTAGGTAGTTCTATGATATTTCTTCTCTGCAATTCCACAGGTCTGATCAAAATTGGATGTGCCAAGTGGAATTTATGGTAACTTCCACACAACTTGCCGATTTTTTGCCTTTCCAAGATATCTCCCTTGTATAGAATGCCTTGCACAAAATAATTGATATCAAATTATGAAACTCACACCCAAAATAATACAGACTGTCCACGATCCAATGCCATCAGTCACACTCAATTTGGATACTCTAGCAAGAAGTTATGATTTTTTTACCTAGAACACCTTCTTGAGACTAGTCAATAGGACTAATGAGATACCCTATCTTACACAAGGTGTATCTACAAGTTTAAGATGACCCAGAAGCTGAAATTTTTACCACAGATACCTTACTAATTTCTGTAAATGGCCTCTGAATTTCAGGGTCTGAAACGTTACATAAAATGTTTTATAGCGAAAATTCCGCAATGACTCATTTCAGGATGATTCCAGAACCTTATCTTGTACAGGTTGTATCTCCCAAAGTGTAAGGCCTCAGGAGATGAATTTTGAACCAAACGTACCTTGATCCGTCTACTAAATACCCTCAAAGCGGTTCCTTCTGAAACATTGTAGAAAACAGGTTATAGCAAAAATTCCACGGTGTCTCAGATGTAGCAGCGAAACCCCAAGACCTTGAGCTCTGATACCATATGTTAAGAACCAAACATCAATATAGCATAGAAAAACCTCAGGAAAAGTACTCAACACCTTGAAAAAGATATAATTTCAGATAATAAGCCTCTTCGAGGGGGAAACCTCCTTTTACCCCACTTAAATGTTCAAGTCCAAGATGATTCAAAATGAAAATGTCTCCTTGGTATATAGAGGAGACTAGGAGGTATAATTACAACTAATGTCCTAAAGCCGACATAAATAAAATAACATTACTAATCTAATATGCCCCAATTAAGGGTTAATGAGCCAATATTAGGGCTTAACAGTGCATGATTCCTTGAAGTGAACACATTGAAGGTGCGTAGATGGAAGCACAGTGCAGACGAGTTCGATCGGTTGCATGGTAAATTTGGGACTTAGAGTTTTTTTTGAAGTGGAGGGATGGAATCACCCTTGTATCCAAGCGAAGGAGCTATAGGTTTGTGTACTTATTAATGATGATTGAGGGGATTTCATGCAGAGAGTTGGTGGAATAAGCAAGTGAAGTTCCAAGACAACAAACTTAAACCATGGGTACAACGAAGAATGTTGTTTAAAAGGTATGGTTGGTTTTGATCTCTTGAATTTCGTAAGTTTTATGGTGATTACCTTGAAGTGGATTCAGAAGACTTGGTGATTCAAGTGTAATCTGTTTCTGCAGTAAAAAATAACAAACTTGAGTGTGGCTCAAGTGTTGCAGATTCAAAGAAGTCTTGTAGCAATTGGGACACCTTGAATTGGTTGAAGATGAAGAGAGCTTAGGGTGACCTACTTGGATGAGTCCTATGGTGGACTTAGGAATATTTAGATGTAGCTATGGAGGTGAATTGTGTATTTTCCTAACTCTTTAATGAGGCACATTAGAGGACTCGTTGTGGTGGAGCATACATTGAGTCCAAGAACATGCCAAGTTTGAGAGGATGGATGAGGCTCTGTGGTGCTTTGGTTCCTTAGAGATATTTGTCGAGTTTCATGGTGACTTGACAAGTTGTGACGACAATGTCATAGTTTGGATGCTTGCATATGTGCAAGGTAGTTTCATTCTAGGAGATGGATGGAGTCAACAAACAAGTTGGCCAAGAATTGTTGGAAATCAACCTAAATGGGAATAATGCAGACCAAGTGACTTGGGTGGTGTTCACTCCCCTTTGGTATGGGACATTGGATGAGGCAGATATTACCTTGTTGAATTGCAGATGATTTTTTTATGAATTAGAGATCAATTAGGTTAATTGGTTGAGGTTTGTAGGAGTATTGGTTCAAACATGCCTAAGGCATGGAAGTTCTTTGGAGGTGACTCATTCTACTCGAAGTAATTTGGACTGTTCGTTGGGATGTTTGAGGGGAGTCGGTGCATTGGCCACACTCATTGCATATGTTGAGTTGTGAAGAGGTGACTCGACAGAAGGAGGTGAGTTGAAGAATTTCCTTGTTTTGGAGGATTGTTCGGACATGACGATTGCAACATGAAGAGATTACTTGGGCATGGGAATTTCTCTTACATTGGGAAACATGGTTGAGGGTGAAGCATAACCATTCAAAGACATAGAGAGGTAGGAACAACATCATGGCCAAGTGATAAAGTAATGGGGAAAATATAGTTTGGACATATAGCTCTTGGTGCATATGGGACGTTTCATATCCGAAGACGTTGATGAACATGGGGATAATTCGGCCAAGGAAGCCATACTTTTGGAATTTCTCGCAGTTTGAGTTGTAAGGGTGGAGTTTGTTGAACTTGCAATGCATGGTGATTCTTTGACTCTTAATAGATTTGGATGTGGCATGGACTATGTGGCTTGCAGTAAATTGGATAAATCAACCATGAGGTGGACAATGGAGTTAATTTTATGTGGATGAATTTGTTTTGGGGTGACTTCATAGTGAAACAAGGTGAGGGACAACCTTGCCTTGGTATAATATTTTTGTGTGTATGGACTGAATTGCGGAATGAAGTGACCAAGATTTCGGCACGATGTGCATTCTCAAGGAACGAACATGATAGTTCAACACTTGGAGAGTTAGTACACAAGTGAAAGACTGAGAGGTCGAAGCACATATGCACCAGTAGGTTTGAGGTGAAACACTTAGACATTGTGGAATATCTCCTTAACAAATGTTGGATGACAACAACAATAGTGAGGTGAGTCTGGACACTTGCGCTAGTTTTTAGAGTTTGATGGAGTGAAAATATGCAAACAACAAGACTAAGTTCAAACATGGATATGCAAATTTCAAGAACCAGATGCGAAAAATGGAATAGCTACCCAACCATTTTAGGACTTGAGGCTAGAACTGTGTGGAGACATGACAGAGTTGATTGAAGTATGGGAATAGAAATAAGATCATAGGAGTTCAAAACTTAGACATTTTTTAAGTTTTAATTGAGGTTGTACCAGTGGTTGAGGTTGCAGTAGCGGTAGAACGAAGAGTAATTATCAAAGTAGGACAGTGGTAACTTGGGCATTGTCGATTGAGTTGGCGAGGAGGCATCTTTCCAATGTAGCAGACAGATTTGGTTGCACACAACTTTAGGAAGAGGGAACTTTGGATGGATGAACAATGTTGTGGATGATCATAGGTGTTGTGGAAATCTGGGGTTTCCACTTCATAGGGAAACTTGGGGTTGCTAGTTTAACAAAAAATTGGGGTTTCCAGTTGGCATGAAACTTAGGGTTTCAAAAAAACTTAGTTTCCATGGGAGCAAAAGTTCGGGCGGAGAATTGGAGATCACATATTTTGTGGATGTTGCCAGGGATGATAATGACTTGAGGTGGGGTAGGATGTAAGGTCCTCATCTAGAAGGGCATAGCCACCCACTCCCAACTCCTCAAGGAGACATAATTTAGGGTTGTTCTAGCACCCAAGAGTCGCACTAGTTGGTAAAGTCGGTTCATTGGGTGCGCGAAGACGCTAAGGGGATTTCCCAAGCATGAGGTGAAGCACAAGGTTGGGTGCACCAAAGAGGTTGGGGTGCATTGGCATGAGGAGTGCACCAAAGTTTGGGGCACGCTAATCTGAAGGGAAATGAAGGTTGACGAGTGCATGGGTTCATTTTTGCATGTGGGTCCATGAAGGGGTGCATCGCTTCGTTTGGGTTCTATGTTTCACGAAGGGGTGTGACACACCCAAAGGATGCGACGATTCACAAAGGTGACATTTGGAGTCCATATAAAAGAACAAGGATGCACAACCAAGAAGGCACAAGGATGAGAGAAATATCAGCACAAAGGTTATGAGGTAGATCCAGACAAGGAAGGGTGAGCTCCCCCAAGGAGCCAAGTCGCTCAAATGGGAGGACTTGTGTTTCCTTGAGGTGATTATGTGGGAAGAGTTGGGGTGACCTCCTTTGGATTGAGTCTAGCAGCAGATAGGGTGACTTTGGAGTTTGGCGAAGTCTTGTCGCAGGTGTAGGTGAGGCATTCTATGAGACAAAACCACAGTTCTATGTGAAGTCTCGTGACAAAGAAGAGATGATGAGTCTATGGTGGGTGCATGTCTGGGGTGCATCTCATGAGTTGTAAAAGTGTTGCAATAAATGATTTCTGCAGTGTCGAATCTATGTATGAGTGTCTTGGTGAGGAGAGGTGAATTGTGCGACTCTGCCCAAGTTCAAAATCGATTCGATAGCACTCATGTTGTAACTATTTTTCAATAATAAGACTTAGCCAAGTGTTAGGGATGTCTTGTGTCACCCACACTATATGTGTGTATCTGTTTTATACATTTCACAAGTGTTCTCTTTGTTTGGCATGTTCATGGATGGATGCTTAAATGACTATGTGTTAAGTTGTTAACAAGACTGTCAGAGTATACAAGTGAGTTTCACATAGTTGAAGTGTGACTCGCTCGTACTCTAAAACAGAGTATAGGTATGTTGTAATTGAAGAGACGTAGTCCATATGAAATATCGTTGATGTTACCAAGTAACCAAGTAAGAATCGTTGTGGTGTTACACATCTCTCAAAGGGTGCACAATTGTAAAATCTGGACAGACATCCTATGAAGACATGACACATACTATTATAACTTGTGCGCTACATTATACTACACTATAATAGTTGCATTTCCTCTAATATTTTCCCCACCCCTACATTATACTAGGAAGTTGAAACCTTAATATATATTAACATTATAGCTTAGTTTTTACCTTGTTTTTCTCATCGCTAGTTGGAGCTTAACAATTATTGTACAATTATCAAATACTCTTTTAACATTCATAAGATCAAACAAAGGTCTTCCATTAAAATCATCACGAGCCATTCATATGGATATAGGAGCATAGAGTACCAATGAACAATACACATTCATTTAAATGAACGACATGGTGTATCAATGGGATCTATTGGATCGATATGATGATGTTCCTTATATAGATGATAATCAGTTACACTCATCAAGCCAATTAAGATAATACATGTTCTTTTATTTAGTTATCTATTCATTAAATCAATGGATGGATGAAGATATGTAACTTTGGAAATCTTATTAAAAAATTATATTAAACTAAACTTTATACAAATGACATTGTACATTAGTTTCAAGAACATAGCTCAGAGTTTAGAAAAGGGTTTATGTCATCTATCAATATTAATATATCACTATTTATAAGGTTTACAAATAATATGAATATGTCACGAAATAATTTCTCACACCAAGAGGGTTGAAGATGAAAAACACTTTCTCCTAGAGTTCTCTTCCTATATCCAAATTAGATCTCAATTTAAAAATATTTGTGACAGCGTCAACCTTCGTAATCTTCCAAGCCATCAAAACTTTAATAATTTTAGAAAAGTTTTCTTAATACTTTTCAAACATCAAAATAACATTTTAAAAAAATCTAAGTAATTTCTTACTTTTTTTAAGATCCGAAAAAGAAATTTTACTTGCAATAAAAATCAACCATAATCATTATTATTATGCAATCCATCCATTTTAAAACAATTTAATATTATCTCGATGGAAATATGAGTATTTATGTGTTTAAAGTTCTTAACGGAAATATTACTAGCACAACCACAAACTTTTGTGGCTGGTGAACGCCGAAAGGTTTCTGCGGGCCCAAAAAAGAAAATTGTGGCTAGTGAACGCCTTAAAAAAAATTTATTGGCCTAGAAAATGAAACATTAATTACTCAAAACTAGAAAATCAAAAGTTAATTATTTAGAGGTGGCAATCACCTAGCCACCATAGTAAATTTTAAATATAATTAAGGAAAAGTAAAAAAGTAAACATGTAAACTGATGTCTTTATAATAGTGAGGAAGTTAGTGGTTGAAATCACAACCATTGATTTATTGGGACGACTAAGAATATTCCATCAATATTTAATCTTGTCCATACAACATTGATTAAGCACTACAAACCTATTAAATGTGCCCATTATCAATAGGTGTACGTCTTTCAATGTAAAGATGGAATACGCAACACAAAGGGTACCATAGCATTCGAAGTTGTAATTTATGATTATCTTCATTCTCAATATATTACATAGACTAAATTTAATTTAATTCATTTTTAGAGTTATATATATTTTTGTATGTAAAATATTACGAATAAATATAAAAATATATTTTTATGTACGTTTTTACAAAATAATTATAAAAAACTATTTATGCAAAAATTATGATTCTCGTACTTATCATGTCATGTTATATAATTAAAGTTTAACATTTAATTTTTTTATAAATTTGATATCATAAAGTACATAAAAAAAATTAATGGATCATAGTGTTTGCTGAAAGCATTTCTCTCTGCTAAAGAAAATAAATGAAGCGCAATGTAAGATTTTTATATTTAAAAAAAACTAAACAAGTTATAAGTTTAGATTATTTTATTATGTAAAATGTTTGTTCTTATATGATGGTCAAATTTTGAAAAATCAATAATTTAATATAAAGAAACTATGTTACATCTTTAATTTATCAAATTTTGTTTTGAAAAAAACTAAATTAACAAGAACTTTTTAAATAATAAACAAATAAAAAATAAATCTCAACATTTAAATTATAATAATACAAATTAAAACTAAATCACTTCATCATAAATAACCTTTTGAGGATTGGATTATTTACAAAAGCGTTGAACAAAATCAGAGAAAATGTATTAATCACAATAAACAATAAAATGCCATTTCATAATGAATAGTTTTTCTTGTGTTGTTGGTTCAAACCTTGTCTAGTCTGTGTGTCGTGCTTGGAAGGTGTGTAGTGCACCTAGAGGTTATAGTGATAAAGTGCACCTAGAGGTTATAACTATAGAGGTTGAAAAAAGTCGACCCATGTCATGTGAGTATGAGCCTACCTAATTTCCAATTCCACCAGTAGTGAAAAAAAATCCTTGAAAATTGTCCATAAATGTTAGAGTGTAATTCGTGAACATGATCAGAGAAGAGATAGTAGTGACGATGTTCAAATTAGGCCATCAAAAGATTAGTGACAAAAAACATAGTATTATTCGTGAACATAATCAAATAAGTTATAGACATGATTATGTTCCAATTTGTGAAAGCTTAAACATTACTCTCATGCAAGAATAATAACCCCTTGATTAAAGCTATCTATAGATTAGATTGACCCTATGGAGTGTGTAGGAGCACAACATTCTAGGTTAACTTGAAGTCAATTTAAGAGTTAAAATCAATATTAATAATGAAGAGACAAATGCATAGCCAAATAGAGATATTTTTACTTAGTCTAAACAATCAAAGGAAAAACTATTTTCTGTAATGAGTCATGAAGGATTGGCACTTCCAAGATTGTTAACTTGAGTAAATTATGATATAGGTATATTTGATCGGGTTATTTTGTAATTAAAAATAGATAAAACTAAAGGTCATATTAAAACCTATGTATATGGAACCATCAAGGTTAAATTTGATTTGGATAAATTGTATGTGGTCTATAAGTAAGAATGGCATAAGAAAAATGGTAATGTGGTGTTGATATATTTGATACAAGCTATATATAATGTTAAGAAGATGACAGGGATGGTGACTAAATTGGAAAGTTAGTTGAAGCAAGAGAAAATTGTTAACAACGCAAGCAAGGTTGGTGAATATTCATAATCTTGAGGGAAGAGTGATTGCCATAAGATAAAATCCAAACGATGAAGATGTTCTCAAATCCTTAATAAAGGGAAACAAAGAAGAAAATTTAGAGTATGGTATCAAAATTGAATATACAAGGTTCATAGCATATCCCAATTAAGCAATTGATAGAAGCAAAAAAAGAAAAAGTCTAGTTAATGGATTTAGGTTTCTAATTTGCCGCAACAAAATGATAGATTGGGTCACATAATTGATATGTTGAAAGAAGAAACAAAAGAATAAACATCGTGTATGCTAGCTCAAAAACCATTTACCCACAAGTGGAGATCATAAAATTAAATATATTTCTTAGAAAATCCGCAATAGTCATCTTTAATTTGTCAACATTTCATGTTACCAACTTGATCCATCATTAGGACAAACTGATGATTGATCTAGCTGGTGATCTTAAATATTAACAAATTAAACATGAATACTCTATATTGTTTTAGCAATTTTGATAACCACTTGCACCACATAAATCTAAAAATAATAAATATATTGTCAAATGAAGGGGTTGAGGAAGAGCATGTACTAATTTTGAAGAACAAAGTTTATGATCTTTCACAAGAATTATTGAGAGTGGAAGAAAATATCAAATTGAAGAATGTGGAGATTTTGGAATTAAATTAAAAATGGAGGAAAGAGACACAATGATTAAGGATTGCCATGAAAATATAGTTCAAAGAGACAAAAATATAATTGAAGGAACTCAAAGGATCAAGGACATAACAAAGTCCTTAAAAGAAGTTGCAAAGAGAGTAGCCAACAAAAAAAAAATCTCATTGGAGGAAAACATGTCATATGGGATCAAATTACAATGATAATGGACAATCTCACAGTTCATTTGATGTTGTAAAACAAAGTGAAGCTTTATTGAAATGAGTATAAATTGAAAGAATTAAATGATGGACTCAAATAAAAGATAAGGCATAAGTGTTAGAAGAATTGATCAAGTATCTAGATGGTCGAATCCAGTGTGATTTGATTTATATCAGTGTCAATGATCAAACCTCCATAATAATGGTAGCTAGTGAGGTTAACACAAAGAAGAGCTTAATATTGACAACACAAAATAAATGTAATTTAATGGTTCAACATGGCCATTGTTTTAGATGTTTGAAAAAATAGGGTATTCCTACATACGATGAACACATTTAGTAAGAAGTCACACAACCAAATAAAATATAAATATGTCGATATTTTTACATGTTTAAAACCATGGACAAGGGAAATAGGCCATAGCCTCAACCAACATGGATACTTGAGCCAATATATTAATGTGAAAGAAAGATATTTTACAAGCGATCTTCTCACAATTGATTGTTAGAAAATGACCCTCCATTCTTTTTAAATAGAGACCATGGATAAATCCAATATTAATCCATGGATCAATATAACCATTAATATTTAGGATAATATGAGTTGTCGCATGACTCTATGTCTTGAACATATCATGATTGTTAGATTACGTAACTGAAAATACATATTGATCCATACTAAAGAAACACACTTTTACCTAAAGAAATATTATACCAAATTGAACTTAACTAAATCATAATTTTCTAAATCTCTTAACATCCCCACTTAAGAATAATTAAAGTTTGGAAAAATTCGCTTCTGCAAGTGACTTTGTGAAAATATCTGCAACTTGATATTTTGTAAGGAAAAAGAGCATTTCAATAACTTGATCATGAATGAGCTTTCATATGATGTGAATGTGTAGCTCAATGAGTTTACATTACTAATGTTGAACTATATATTTGGAGAGATGATGGAATCCAAACTTTGAAAGGATCTTCCGAAGCCACAAGGATTCTTGAATTTCATTAGTCGTTACTAATTAATATGCTTATTTTAAACAAAGAGTGATAGATGGTTATTTATTACAATCCTAAGTGACAGGTCTGGAACTAATGTTGAAAACACAACCTGTAGTAGAATTTCAATCATCAAGGTTTCCATCCCAATTCAAAACAGTGAAACCAACCAACAAACGAGTCCCCCTTGAATTGTAATTTATTCCAAACTAGACTATACCCCAGATATACCAAAGTATCCTCTTCGCTTCTCTCCCCATCTATGTGAGGAAAAAAGGGCTAGAACAAGGTGAATGAAGTATTTTTTGGATATAAGAGAAGGTTTCATTGTAGTCAATTCCTTCATCTTGAAAGAATCCTTTGGTAACTAACTGATCCTTATGCCTTTGAACACTTCCATCTTATGCATACTTATTTATGTATACCCACTTACATATGACAAGTTTTCTTCCTTTTGGAAGAGTTACAAGATCCCAAGTATCATTCACCATTCAAGAATGACATCATTCACTGTTCTATCTCAATCAGGATGGTTGAAAGCTTATGCAAATGTGTTTGGATCATGAGTCTCTAAAAATTGAGACAAAAGAGAGGAGGATCACAGGAATTGTGAACATGTATGATCTCGATCTAAAGGATCACTGGCAATATCACTAGTTGCTTCTCTCATTTAACATACGAAGATGTGGGAAGCAATGGGGTTCATGCAAGTTCATTTTCAATGGACTCATATACAAGAAGGTGAGAAGATGGAGGTGGATTTTCATCCTCACTGTCATCATTTGAAGAAGAAAATAGAATATGAACAAAAGATGGCACAAATTTTGAATATGGATCGTAGGTTGAATATGGCGCAATCACTTAATTAGGCTTGGAGGTGAAGAAAGTTTCCTCAAATTTAACATATATTCTAATAATCATTTCATTGGAATGGGGATGAAGAAGTCAATAACCTTTGACATCTTTAGAATATCCAAAAATAAAAGATTTCTCACTTCTAGGATGTAATTTTTTCCTTTTCTCCTTAGGAATGTGAGCCCATGCCACACTACCAAATACACAGAAGTGACTTGCATGTGTCTTAATTTCAATCCATGCTTCTTCTGGTGTTATATTTTTTTAATATTTTTCGATGTACAATATACTATGTAATTGACCCAATTGATGGCTTCCCCCCAATAATGAACACTTGATCCTTTATATTTGAGCATACAATTATCCATTTCCTTTAATGTGTAATTATTTCTCTCAAAAACACTATTTTAGAGGGCATGAGGAATTACAAGAGGAACGTTTTCCAAAATTTTCCTGATGATGTTTGTAGAGAACACAATCGACATAAACACCATCTCTACAAGAAATGAGAGGAAGAATAGTCACCATATTTTGAATTCATAGTTTCTACAATGATTTTAAATCTATTCCTCCACATTTGTTGTTACAATTTGACAATGAAACAAGTGACAATAAGAATTGTTATCTTTTCATGTTTCTATCACTTTTAACTGCACTTTGTGTCTTCATCACTATTGAGGTTGGGTTCTTGCTTGTGGGACACATTCATGGATACATAGATGGAACCTACGAAATAATGTCTTCCAACTTGAAAAGTAAATACATATATTCTTTACTTGAAATGATGGATACATATCACACGGTTGAAGAAAAATGAGTCTTTCCACCTACACTGATTGACAAGGTGTATGACTACAAAATTTTCCTTAAAGGATACATCAAGGAAGGAAAAAATGCACTATTCAGACATCTTAATGTCCAGTACTTCCAATTTCTTGTACTTAATGATGTTCCAATACTAAGGTACAAAGAATCCATCAGAGATATTTAGTGGTCAGAACCATTTGAGTTGCGGAATATAGATGAGGAATGTCAACCTAAATTTTCCACAAGGAAGCCATCCTTCTTAGGTCCCAAAGAGAATGATGTCTCTTTAAAAGAACTAAAGGAAGGAATAACATCATACATAAAAATGTGGAAAGAAACTATCGACAATGATGATTCACCAATTGTTACAGGGGAATGGAAAAATAGAATAGAGTATTGGGAAAGAGTTCTTGATACATTAGATGAAATGGACAATGATCATACAATAGTGGAAGGAAGTTATTCATATTCTAAGTATTTTTGGCCCAAGACATGTCAAATTGTCAATGTTAACTGTAATGCACTCCATGTAATCTCAAGTATTATGAATGAAGATTTCGATAACGTGACAAATGAACTAGTATATGTTGGACCCAAGTGCAACAAACCAAATCCAACATTCAATCCTATGATTGATGTTGAGAAAGGAAAGATGTTTCTAGTTATATCAGGAAATGAGAATGAAGGGAAGATGATTTGGATGGAAAAGGCCAACTCGAATATCTTCCAAGACAATCAAAGTGAGACTCTTCATGCAAAGGTTGATTGGTGGAAGCCTAGTTAAGGGAAATACAAGGGAAAAATATTATAACAATATTGGGTATCAAATCCTAGTGACACAGAACTTGGATCTATTCCAATTAATACCATAGTTTGGGCATGGATGCCAAAAAAAGAACATTGCAAAAAGACCAAGATAAATAAATGTGGTGTAAAAGTTGTACTTGATCTACTTGAGCAAATACCATGAGATCATGTGGAGATGATTCATGAATGTAATTTTGTCCTTTGAAGGATCTACTAATATACGTGAAGATACATTTTTCAATGTTTGTTGTATATCAAATATTCTCTTCATATTATTTTTTGAGGAGTTTTATATTATTTAATACATATATGCAAATTTTGGTTCAACTTCAATGTATTCATTTGACGATGCGTTATGCAAATTACACGACACCATTCAATATTTAACTTTTTAATGCTTTGTTTAGATCAATATAACTTCTCACTCTATGAACCTTGCATAATCAAATCCAATAATGCACTTAAAAACATTTTCTAGACTTATTAAAACTATATTGAAGTAACTAATTAGTGTTATTTTCAATATGAAAAGTTTAAACACTTCATGAATAAATATTAGACAAGTCTTGCAATATAGTACAAAGTGAGTTTTCTCAAACATTCCTTATTATATTTTATATAAATCAAATTGTACTACTATGCTGCATTCTAATTCATAATAATTCGATTTTGACAATTAAACAACTTGCAAACTCTAAAATGGTGTGAACATTATACTCAACACAGATAAAATAGTTAGTGTCAATTATCAAAATGGTTAATAATAGTAACAAATACAATTACTATTCCGTTAAACAAATTTATAGGTAAGAAATTTCTTACACAAACTATTATTCATGAGTCAATTTTTGATAAACTTTACTATAATAAATAAATATAAATATTAATGATGACATAAATTATGTAAGGAATCTAATTTTTAGAGGAATATTAATGTGTTCTTTTCCATCTTTCCTTTGGTATTTGAAAAAAAAACAAATTGTACTACTTTGTTGGTATTCTAATTATTAATTGATTTTGATTGTTGAAACGATTAATAAGAAACATTGAACACAATATTAACATCAATATCATTAAGTAACTTTATAGGTAAGAAATTGTTGGTATGTTATTCTATTATTGTTGGAGTAAACCTCAATCAATTACTTAGCTTTTAATACAAAAATATAAGACAATGTTAACATTAATCTCATTAAATAACATTATAGGTAAGAAATATCTAGTATATTAATCTATTATTGATGAAGTAAATCTCGATAAGTTACTTAGATTTTAATACAAAAATATAAATAATTATAGAGATAAATTTTGTTGCTATTCTAATTCATAATTTATTTTGATCATTACAAGGGTAAACCTAGACTTAATAATGAAATATTTTTTCTTGTGGACTTTAAAATGGTGCAAACTTCCTATAATAAAATATAGTACTCAACACACACAATGTTAGTGACTATGACAATAAATAAAATTGTTATAGTAACAAACACATTGGTATTATGTCATTCAATATCTTTATAGGTCACTCCAAGATGGTGCTAATCTCCTAGACTTACTATAGTAACTCAATGTTGAGACATAATAGTTACTATAATATTAAATTATAACTAAAAGCCAGGTTAATAATAGTAATAGACATAGCCCTTGGGGTGTAGAATAGTAGGTGATGTAGTATACTATTAAGGCACTCCATTATGTAAAGTCACCAGTTTGAAACCCTGACTTACCTTGTGTGACACATAAGGAGTCACGTTGGCATGTCTGGAGGTTATAGTGGTAGCAGTTGGATAACAAGACACATGCCCAACTAGTTGTTGATTCTCTTAGTCACAAAAAAATAATATAATAGTAATGGACATTAATTATTAATGCCATTAAATAAATTTATATGTGAGAAATTTCTTACAAATCTATTATTCATAATGTAATCCTTGATCAACTTAGCTTTCAATAGAAAATATACATAATAATATTAGAAATAAATTATGTTTTTATTCTAATTTATAATTTATTTTGATCTTGACACAACAAACTTAATACATAGTAACTCACATATAATATGTTCTTTTGTTGACTATAAAATGTTGTCAACCTCCTAATATAATAAAATATAATTCTCAATATAGACAATATTACTTACTATGTCTATAACTAAAATTGTTATAATAGTAAGAAACACATTGATATTATGTCATTAAACAACTTTTATATAGGTCACTCTAAAATTCTGCCAAACTTCTACTAGTATACTAACTCAACACTAGTTAGTATATTAAATTATGATTAAATTGGTTAATAATAGTAAGAGACACAATATTAATGTCATTAAATAGCCTTAATCAACTTAGCTTTTAATACAAGTTATAAATAATATTAATAGAGATTATGTAAGGAATCCAAGTCTAAGACATGAAATATTTGCTTCTACAAGTTTATGTAAATTTGATTTTATATAGTTTATCATGATACATTTATCACAAAAATGGTGAATATATACATTCAAAGTAGTGACCCAAGCCATTTTCTAATTCCCCAATTTGAAAAACAATCTTACTAATTTAGTTCAAAATTCTAGATCCATTATTTCTAATTTAGATCCATTTTTTTTTACTTAACACATGTTAAGATGCAATTAAATCATGATCCACTTAGCTTTCAATAGAAAAATATAAATAATAGAAATAAAAATAAATTATCATGATACAAGAGAGTTTATAATGGTACCTTTATAACAAAAAAATGGTGAATATATGCATTCAAAGTAGTTAATTAAGCGATTTTCTAATTCCTTATTTTGAAAAAACTCAATCTAGCTAAAGTTCTAAAATTCTAGATCTACTGAATATTTCCAAATTTAATGAAATATCTGTTATAACATTAAATTGCAATTAAATTGAAATACAAATAATTATGCAAGAAAGTAGCTAAGAAGAGTACTCAAACGAAATGAATTTTTCCTCTACCTAAGTTAATTTTAAACTAAAATAAACTTGCAAATTTTCATACTTCAAAATCAAGCAATCAAATTCATTTTTTGGCTCATAAGAAATTAGATTTACATTAGAAAAATCCTTTATTCTCAAGAAAATTATTGGGCATCATATGAGGCATTTTTCTTTTCACTAAGAGGTTATGCAAATATAAAATAAAATGTAATAAAAAAACAAAAAATAATATTCCCCTACAACTGTAATAGAAAGTAAAATGAATGAGAAATGCCTTCCTACATGCATCTAATATTAAAGTATGCCTTGTTTTTCGTTTCTAAAGATTAATGAAAAGAAGAGAAATCTTAAGTGGCTAAATATAATGTAAATATTCTAATTTATAGCTTATTGTAAAGATTCTAATTTATAGCTTATTGTAAAGATTCTAATTTATAGCTTATTGTAGTGAAAAAAATAAAAATCTTCAAGAGATGAATTGGGGGAAAGGTGTAAAACTCTAGGGGGTTTGTTCCTCAAATCCAATTATGGAGAATGTCTCCCTCGTTGAGAGGGAGTGTTGAATTTTTGTAACTTTGGGCAGTCATACTCCACAAAACAAGAAGACCCATCTGACCATTAAATAATCCCCAGGAAGAAGTTGAAGACCCAGGAAGAGAAGTTGGCCCCACCAGTAAAAAAAATATATATAAAGTAAATTTGAAGACCCGAAATGAGAATTCATCCCCACAAGAAATATCATGCACTTGGATTAGTATAAATATAGGATGGATCATTTCATTTGGACAGACACAAAATTCTCCTTCTGCAGTGCACACTAGCTAGTTGCTTCATGCCAGTTGCATCTTCCTAGTTGCAGTTCTTGGTCTACTTACTTATGCGCTATCTTGGAAAGACACTAGGCTTAGAGGATCTTTCTCTTCTTTATTCATGGTCATATTATTGAGGCACTAGCTCTTGGAAATGATAGATTTGGGGAAGACTCTTCTTTGTATGGTATTTTTAATTTGGTGATGGTTATGTAGTGGTAATATCTTGGACTGAGTTATTCTATAAGAAAGATTGCTTGCTTTTCTCCCAAGTTTGGGTTTCATACGATAAACACTTTTGTTCTTGTGTTTTGTAATTGTGTCTATTATGCATGGTTAATATTCTTATAACTCATTATTTCCACATCATTGTTATAGTTGAGATTTTGAGTGTATAGTTATTCTATGATAAATTTGGTGTGAAAGTGGATCTTATTTTGAAATCATAACACAATAATTATCAAGATATGAGAATCAGAAAAATCAACTCAAATTTTCATGTCAATCATTTTTAAATATTTCAATATAGAAATTAGAAAATTGGGTTATCGAAAAATTACAATGGATGAAATATCAAATTAAGCATAAAAACTTCCAATTTAGTCACCGCAGGTGTAAATCAAGTGATATTGAATTAACAAGAATTTTCATTCAAGGGAGGAACCTCCTTTTAACCTTATGTTTATAAACAACACTTTATAATCCACAAAACTAAATCACCTTGGTATATTTGGGACACAAATGACACAATTGTAATTAATAATCCAACTAATAATGACAAGAAAAATGTAATGGCCCTAAACATATGGAATTAACACCAAACATTCAAACAAACATTGTCATCAATGATTGATTATTACTGGATTTTTTTGCATTAAGAACTAATTATTAGAATTTCTATGTTCTATCTATAGGATTTTCATATTGATGATGAATTCCATATTTTCGCTTGGAAAGTTCTTTGACTTGGAATGTTATTCCCATTTTTTTGTTCATATAAAGACAATCTTGTTTCCCCTATGATAGCGTTCATTGTTAAAAAACTTATCTGCAAAGGGTACAAAAATTCATACCTATATATTCTCCTGTGATTTTTCATTCTAACCCAAGTTTTGGAATCACCATAAACTGATATTCCATTCAAAGTTTATGATAATTTTAATTTGCTTCGCCTTGAAAAAACCTGATTTTGGGTATGCTTTGTTGTCTGAATGTGACCATGTTACAACATCAACAATTCTAATATTATTCTCCTAAAAGTTTTAAAGGACATATTATCATATGTCATCTTAAGGCAACCATTGATCCTATGTAATTTGGACATTCCAAGGTAAATTTGGGTCCAAGCTACCAAAACCTATTGTTTTTGTATTTTTTTAGGTGAGTGAACTTGCATAAACTGTCAGATCACCCTTGTTTCATATCTACATCTAAAATTTGGAGAGGAACAATTTGATCTACCTCCTATCGAATCTAACAACTCCTTCTTACTATCTTTTGATATCACTATTTTACCAAAGCAACTTGTTTAATCCTAGTTTGGGGACTAAACAAAAACCCAATTAATGTAGCTTATAACTCCAAAAATATGGTGAACAAGATTATGAAATGTTTACCCAATGTACTTTTCTATGTCCTCTATTAACCCTTAAATTTTCCATGTAATTCGAATAACAAAAAAAAATTTAGAATAAAAATGGTAAGATCGCTCATTTGAAGGATCCAAACCATGGATCATTTGCTCTAATACCAAATGTTAGGGGTCAATAACCAACTAAGCATAAAAAATACATAGTTCAATAATAACATGCTTAAATCAAGTAAAAGATTGAATGAATAAGAAGATCACTTTTAAACAGACAATCTCATTTATACTTTATATTTACAAAGAACTCTTTAATGTCTTTAAAACTAAATAAGCTTAATAGATATAAGAGATAAGTGCTACATATAATAACAATAATATGACAATAACAATACAATAACCCAAGGCCTAGAACATTAAAGAAAATATAAAAAAAAACATGTATCGATTTCTTATATTACAAAATTTATACAAAATTAAAAAAAATTAAATAAATAAAAATATTAAGAATTCGAAACATTAAACCGATCCAAAGTTAATCCAAATATCTCGAAAGTCATAAATTATACTTTTGAGAAAAATGCGATGAAAGTTCCCTTTCATCTATTAAGTATATTCCATACAAGACTTAAGACTAAATATTAAACATATTTCATCTATTGGATATATTCCATACAAGACTTAATACTAAATATTAAACATAATAGACTATTCATTTAAAGATTTCAGTATTGTGCCCCCGGAAATTATCTCCAAATATGGAGAATTATTGAAAGCAAATTGTGATGTTCTTAAAATCGGTTAGAAAGTCTAAGTCTACTTCATTGTTTATGTCCACACGTCAAACAAGGAGTCATTAAAGAGATCCAGTCTAGGATAAATTTAACTATGTAGAGGATTTAGATTTCTCTTTTATTTTTTTAACTTTTAAGATTAGAAGAGTTACATTTATTATACACCTTAGATATATTTAAATATATATTTAAATTTATGGATTTTTTTCCATTTCTCTCGAACAAATAGTTATTAAATAATATTCAGATTAAAATTTATTAAAAAAAATTGAAAACTTCCATTCAATTTATCATAGTATTTGGAATATATTTAAAAATGTAATTGCATTCAAAAGAAGTAATGCGTATTTTGCAACAAAGTATGTACATGTGTAATATATATGCCCTACAAGTAACCTTTAAATAATATTTTTAAATAATATCTATCATATAATTAAAATTTATTAAAAAAATATTTAAAATTTGTATTCAATTTCATTGTAAGAAAGAAATATAATGTTCATTGTAAGAAAGAAATATAATGTTTTAAATATTTTTAGAGATATAATTGTATTTTAAAAAAGTAAGGTGTATTTTACAATTTAGTATGATGTAAATGTATAATATATATGTTTAATATTAATGAGATATGTAACATAATTCAATCCAATTTAATATTTAAAAAAAACATTGATCATTAAAAAATATTAACCATAAATGAACAACGGAAAAAATATTAACCATAAATGAACAAGAGATGTAACATTCATGTTTATAAATTAATGATGTGAAAGCACTCAACTAGTTGAGCTATCCCATGCTTAAATGTTTGGAAACATTTTATTCGGCCTTTAAAACCTCAAGTAAGAGTGAGATAAGTGGTACCTTGTTAACCCCAAACAACATATAAAGGGAAAGTAAGTTATAAAAAGAATTTAAACTTCTGTGTGAAGGATAACAACTTTTTCTCTTAACCATCCACCCTAGAACCAATTAACAATGTGCAAAGAAAACCACCACATTTGTAAATGTGTGCATCAACCAATGGATGCATTTGAACCTAACCCTTCTCAACACATTTAAACTTGACCCTTCTCAACAACAGACTAGTAATGAAATATCCAATAACATTATTGACAATCAATATATATATATATATATATTCTCAACAAGAGACTAGTAATGAAATATCCAATAACATTATTGACAATCAAAATATATATATATATATATATATAAGTTTTTGAAAATCCACTAATTTCTCTAGAACATTAAAAAAAAATCAACTATGAATCACAATCATTGATAGCTCTTAAAAAATTAACTACATATGATGTGATAATTTATATAATAATAATAATAAT
>SNQJ01S0027075.1:65232-78147 GCA_010110895.2 Picea sitchensis | reverse complement strand
TTATGGAAAGTGGTTAACCCTAAAATAAGGAAAATAGGTTAAGTGATGTAGAAATGGGTTAAGTGACCTAAAAATGGGTTAAGTGACCTAGAGGATGAAAGTATAAATAAGATAGCAATGGTCTCTTGTAGATCATCCTTTTTTTGGATCAATGGAGAGCTTCTTGTGAAAATCTCTTTTGGAGTATTGGTGGAGAGCTTCTTGAGCATTTTTGGTGTGGAACACTTGAGAATATTGAAAATATATAGGTTAATGATGTAACCAAATGATATCTAAGCTGAATTTCAGAGGGAAGGTGAAGAAAAGAGGGACGGAATTCAAGGGAGGATAAATTCTTTTCATGATGCTTTCTAAGGTATGTTATTTACAAGTCATCTCAACATTTTCGCAATAATTTTTTTTGTATAATGATTCAGACCATGAGATTGATATGAAATTGAGGAAACATATCCAAGTATCTATGGTAAAAATTCATCTTGTGGGTCGTTGTATTTTTGGAGATACACTCCATGGAAAATAGGGTTTGTGGCTAGTCCTGAAACTAGTCTAAAACATGTGTTTCGTGTAAAAACGTCATAAATTCTTCATAACATATCCAAATTTAGTGATACCAATTGTGTTGGTTAGATTACAGTCTTTATTATTCTATTTAATATTTTCATATTGATTCAACAAATATTACGTGTGGGGCACGCTCTACAAGGTCGTTCTCTAGAATAATCCAGAATTCGGCAAGGTATGCCATTTTTGCTATAAATCCTTTTCTGAGAGGTTCCAAGTAGTGAAACCTGGAGGAATTGTATAAAATACAATGAATAACATTGTGTATCAGTTTCATATATTTATTCATTACAGGTACAATGTTATGATTATTTCAAGTTAGGGTTGTTGACTAATCTAAAACTAGTCATGGTTGAGACAAGAAGTTGATGATTTGGCACATAGATGAGGCGTATAGTTGATGATGTTGCTACATATTGATGAGTAGTTGACACATGATTGGTATATACTTGGTACATGTTTGGATGCACTTGTTTATGGTACAGGTTGAGTACAAGTTGTTTGGCACAGGTTGGTGCATGGTTGATGCACTTGTTTATGGTACATATTGATATCTATTGAGGATTGTTGCCTCATCTCAGTTGGTGTTGAGGGTGTAAGATGATTCTTGCATTATAGATCCGGTGCTCTTGTAGAGTTGTACTCTATTTAGTTTTTGTTGAAAAACCCCAAGGATTGTAGTCCGTTATAAAAAGAAAAGTGTACATACATCTTGTGTTCTTTGTGTTCCTTGTGGTGATGACTTGTTGATGATATATTGTTGATATATGTTGCTGATATGTGTTGACATTTAATTGGTTATAAATGAAAGTAATGAGTAATGAGTTAATGGTGATTGTTAACTAAGGATTTTTGGGAAAAAGAGCCCTACACTGTTCACTCCCCCCCCCCTCTCAGTGTAGTCGATGTGTCCAACAATAGTATCCCTGAAGAAAACCCCAAGTGGGTGAAACTACAAATAATTTGGATCCTTCTATTTCCTTTTTCTCACAAAAGTCTCCCTCCAATATTTGACACGTGGACAAAAAATTTAATATTTTCCCTATCGAAAAAATTCTGGATAAAAAATTACCCTTCTGGAAGGTTTGACCATTTATCTACAACATCTGCATCTATTTGACCTTCAAATATAGGAATATCAAAATTGATATGTAACTTGAAGGGGGAGGAACCTCTGTTTGAGGTGGATGCATCGCTTTTTGGCAGTCGTCAAAGGATTTGTGCAAATTTATCCATCATCTCGTTCCTTTGTCTCTCAAGGGATTTCTCAAGAAACATTTTGAAAGATATCATGTCTCGTCGTCTTTATTTTTTCCCACCATGGACGGTTTCTTGGGAATGTGAGAGCAGTTTTCCTCAATAGAAACAAGCTCGAGACCCAACTCTCTATAACCTAACCTCTTTGGGAACATGCATTAAAAAAATGAGGAGAAGACCACTCTAATACCACTAATTCAGATTTACGAGCAGAAGGAAATGAAACCATATAATTATAATATTAACAAAGAGACACAGTGAAGAATAAAAGATATGCAATAAAACTTGACTTCTATTCAATAAGAAATATGTTGAAAACTCTAAAATGCAGACTGAAAACAACTTACTATAATGGTGGCAACTTATCTCTGAGAAGAGATGTGATGACACCCAATGAGAATAATAATAATAGTTCGATAACTATGTATTTCTATGTATGGAGGTCATTCTCAATAAATGAAGCACATGTAGTAATATGTACATAATGAAAGTAAGAGGACTTACTAGAAGGTACGACCTACTAGAATGTTCCTAGGAGGTCAATTAATTCAAGAAGGATTAATATAAAGTTCCACCTACTACAAAGTTCCTAGGATATAGATAGTACTATATGAACAAGAAAAAGCAATGTAACGAGAATGGTGAAGAATATTGTTATTGTAACAAGCAAGTATTTCTTGGGAGTGCATTCCTTCCATAAGGAATAATAGATGGTGTTACCCTACCTCAAGGGTTATATTTACGATTTTTTCTTATGTTTATTTTTTTATGTAAGCGATTTGGTTCTATCTTATATTTTCATATATGGGGTATATAACACTACATTAATTTTCCTTACTTTGTGGTGTGATTTGAGAAATTGAACTGTGTATTTGACATGAATATAAAATTTGAATCATCTTGTCAAAGATTTTTGTACTTGGATAATTGATACATAGTGTTTTGTTAGTATTTTGACTCTAATACCCAATGATTATCAACCAATAGCTGATAATGATTAAATTATTTAAAATCTGTATTGGATATATTTATTATTTTCTTTGAGAGTTATTAAACATGAGAATAACTTTTGAGAGTTATTAAACATTAGTATAAATTTTAACAATACCCCATAGAGTAGAAAGAGTCAATACTAAAGTGAAAGGAGATTGGTTGATGACAATTAGCCTTGTTCCTAGTTGTCCATTTAAAAATTTACATTGAAATATTATTGTTTCTAAAACAAAATTTGAAGTTACTAGTTCCATGATAACAAGCTATAGGGAAAATACTTGATGTTGGGTTACAAAAATATTCAAAGAAATATATATTATAGTGATTGCATATGCTCCCATGTATGTGTTAACTGGAAATATAAGTTAGGAAAGGTCAAGTGAATCAACTGTTTGGTAAGACCTTTACTTATTTAGTTCAACAAAATGAGAATATAAGATTGTTTTCTTAATTAGTCTTAGTTTTAAACAAATCCCTAGAGCAAGTGTATTATAAGGTTGCAAGTAATATCAAATATGAAATTTATTAAAAAACATTATTCGTGGTCATGTCTCTTCAATATTACTACCAAATTTCCTTCTAGAGAGAATGATTATGAATAATCATGAATACAAATTATAAAAAAAAAATATTACATTAAGATTTTGTTAGAAAAACAAGATCGTGGAGCAATAAAATAAAAAAAATGCGGAAATAAAACATAGAATATACACAATACAATAAAGACACGGATATACGTGGTTCACTCAGTGTAAGCTACATCCACCAGATAAATTTCCAGGTCCTTCCTTAATATTATCCACCAAAATGAAGGGATACAACCTACAACACACCCATTGTAACGTCCTCTTATTTCTCTCACAATCTCCTCTCTCATAATACAATATTCACAATAATACACAGTCGAAATACAATTCCCTCATAAAATAGGGTTTCCTTCCAGGGAAAAAAACCCTAACATAACTTCCATCATCAGATTTGTGACCTTATAATGAATGGTCCAGATTGACTATGAAATTACAATATTTGAATTGCTAAAAAAAAAAAAAATTGGCCCCCTCATGGTCGAGGGGGGAATGAATTGTGTATCATACAGTTTCTTTTACATGAATATGAATTAGAAAGATAATCAGGCTCCACAACCAACAATCTCCCACTTGGAGACTAGTCACAACAACTCAATTGTCGGTATACCTACTGGACTATCATCCACCTTGGACCTAAAAAATTTCTCATCTTCACCTTCAAGCTTGAAGGCCAACTGAAACTAAGCAACAAATCAGTTTCTCCCTGATTATTACCTTTTTTAACATGTTTGTAGGATTTTGGCTAGTATCTATCTTTCCCAACTTTAAATGTCCATCTTCCAAGATGGACCATATGAAATGGTACTTGAGTTGTAAATGCTTAGTCTTGGAATGGAAGGCTGATTTCTTTGCAATATGAATGGCACTCTCATTGTCACAATACAACTTGTTATTCTCTTACTTATTTTCCAATTCCTCCATAAACCTTTGTAACCAAATCATCTCTTTAATAGCCTCTGTAGCAACAACATACTCTGCTTTCATTGTTGAAAGTGAAACAACCTTTTGCAGTTTCGAAATCCAACTTATTGTTTTTCCACCTAGAGTAAAAACATACCCTGCGGTGCTCCTCCTTCTATATTTATCACCTGCCATATATGAATCAACATATCCATGTAGAACAATGTCTAAACCTCCAAAACATAATGCATGAGTAGCAGTACCTCTCAAATACCTGAGAATCCACTTTACTGCCTCCCAATGTTCTTTACCCTGATTGTTCATATACCTTCTCACAACTCCCATTGCATGTGAAATATCTGGTCTTGTGCAAACCATTGCATACATCAAGCTACCAACTGCTAACGAATAAGGGACCCTAGACATGTATTATATCTCTTCTTGTGTCTTGCAACACCTTTCTTTAGTTAATTTGAAATGGTTGGACAAAGGTGTACTAATTAGTTTTGTATTCTGCATTCTAAACCTCTCCAACACCTTCTCTATGTACTCACCCTGAGACAAGGTCAGTTTGCGATTTTTCATGTCTCTTGTTATTATCATACCAAGTATTTTATTTTCAGCACCCAAATCCTTCATCGCAAATTAATTAGCTAATTTATTCTTGAGAACATTTATATCCTACATATTAGACCCTGCAACAAGCATGTCATCTACAAACAATAGCAAGATAATATAGCTTCCATTTTCTAGCCTTTTAAAATAAAAACAGTGATCAGAATGACATCTACTATAACCTTGTTCTGTCATAAAATGTCAAACTTGAAATACTACTATGTTGGAGCTTGCTTTAGGCAATACAATATCTTCTTCAACCTACATACCAAATTCTCCTTGCCTTTGACCTCATACCCCTATGGCTACTGCATATAAATATCTTCCTCCAAATCCCCATGGAGAAAAATAGTTTTTACATATAATTGTTCAAGATGAAAATATTCTACTGCCACAAGACTTAAAATGGTCCTAATTGAAGTCCTCACAACAACAAGAGAAAATATTTCATCAAAATATATACCTTTCTTTTGTGCAAACCCCTTTACAACAAGTCTAGCCTTGTACTATTTTTTACCTCCATTTTGTTCATTCAACCTGTAAAACCCATTTATTTTTCAATGCTCTTTTTCCTATAGGAAACTGAACCAAGTCTCAAGTCTCGTTATTTACCAAGGAATCCATTTCCTCTTTCATTCCTTGCTCCCACTTATTTGTAGTTTCTACCTGCATTTCCTCTTCATAACTTTCTGGTTCACCAGAATCAATCAACAATAAATAATACAATGAAGGAGAGTATCGTTCAGGGGGTCTACTTAACATGGTAGATATTATAACAACACTTTCAGGAGTTTGAGGTACATTTTTCTCTTGTTGTTGTACATTTTGATTTCCTGGTACCTTTGGAATTTCGTTTTCAATGATCTCATCAAGCACTGTGTATTATGGTTTTTCTTTTTCCTGTTTCTTTCCCTGTAGCTAATCTTTGTACATGAACTTCTCATTGAATATGACATCTCCACTCCTAATGATTTTGTGATTTTCATAATCCCATAAGAGATAACCAAAATCATTAACATTGTATCCAATAAAGGTACACTTCTTGGATTTTTCCTCAAGCTTTGTTCTATTTTCTTTATCAATATGGAAAAATGCTTCGCAATTGAAAGTCTTCAAAAAAGAATAGTTTACATTTTTACCAGTCCATGCCTCCTCTAGAATTCCACCATCCAAAGATATTGAAGGTCCTATGTTTATTAAGTAAATAGAAGTATATGCATCATCTTCCCACAACTGTAAGGGAAACCTACCATGCAATATCATACTCCTTGCACACTCCATGATTGTCATATTCATCCTTTCTGACACACCATTTTCTTTTGGTGTTATTGGAACTGTTTTCTCTCTATGAATCCCATTGTATGAACAGTAATCATCAAACTCCTTGTTGCAATATTCACCTCCATTGTTTGATCTGAGACACTTCAACCTTTTTCCTGTTTCATTCTCAACCAAAGATTTCCATTTCTTAAAAGTATCAAAAACTTCATATTTTTGTCAAATGCAATAAACCCAAGTTTTTCTAGTTGCATCCTCAATAAAAGTAACATAATAACGAGAGCCACCAAGAGATGACACTTGAGTTGGTCCACATACATATGTATGCACAAGCTCTAACCTTTCACTCTTAGTTTCTTTTCTAACTCTGAGAAATCTAACTCTCTTTTGTTTGCCATAAACACAGTGTTCACAGAAATCCAAATCAATTTTTTTAAGATATTACAACAAATTTATTTTGTGAAGTATCTGCATCCCCTTCTCACTCATGTGTCCAAGCCTATGATGCCACAGTGTGTTATAAAAACATGATCGTGGAGCAATAAAATAAAACAAATACAAAAATAAAACACAGAAGATACACAATACAATAGAGACACAAATATATGTGGTTCATCTAGTGTGGGCTACATCCACCAGAGAAATTTCTAGGTCCTTCCTTTATTATTATCTAGAAAATGAAGGGATAAAACCTACAACAAACCCGTTGTAACTTCCTCTTCTTTCTCTCACAGTATCCTCTCTCATAATACAATATGTACAATAATACATAGCCGCAACACATTTCCCTCATAAAAGAGGGTTACCTTCTAGGGAAAAAAAACCTAACATAAATTCTACCGTCAAATCTGCGACCTTATAATGAATGGTCCAGATTTACAATTAAATTACAATATATATTTACAAGGAAATTTTTCCTTCGGGGGCCTTCTTTTCCCCGGACCCTGCAGAGGGGGTAACCCCCCTCTGCACTCCCCTGCATGGAAGAGTGTACATTATTCTAGGGTGTAAATTCTTCATGGGGTATAAACATGACTGAAAACAAAGACCTCTGAATCAGGAAGATAATCAAGCTCAACAACCAACAATCTCCCACTTGAAGATTGATCTCAACAACTTTATTGTTGTTGTATATGCTGGACTATGATCCTTATTGGACCTGGAAAATTTCTCATCTTCATCTTCATTCTTGAAGATCAACTAAAACTGAGCAGGAACTCACTTTCTCCCTGGTTACTCCCTTTGTTAACATGTCTGCAGGATTCTGGCTAGTGTGTATATTTTCCAACTTCAAATGTCCATGTTCCAAGATGAATCATATGAAATGGTATCTGAGTTGTATATACTTAGTATTCGAATGGAAGGTTGAGTTATTTGCAAGATTAATGGAACTCTCACTATCAAAGTACAACTTGCTATTCTCCTGTTTCTTTCCCAATTCCTCCATAAACCTTTGTAACCAAATCATTTCTTTGCTATCCTATATAGCAGCAACATACTATGTCTCGGTTGTTGAAAGTGCAACAACATTTTGCAGTTTCAAAATCCAACTAACTTTTGTTCCACCTATAGTAAAAACATACCATGTGGTGCTCCTCCTGCTATCTTTATCACCTGCCATATTTGAATCAACATGTCCCTGTAGAAAAGTGTTTGAACCTCCAAAACATAATGCATGAGTAGCAATACCTCCCAAATACCTGATAATCCACTTTACTGCCTCCCAATTTTTTTTTATCTTGATTGTTCATATACTTGCTCATAACTCCCACTGCATGTGCAATATATGGTCTTATGCAAACCATTGCATACATCAAGCTTCCAACTGTTGATGAATAAGGGACCCTGGACATGTATTATATCTCCTCCTGTGTCTTGGGACACATTTCCTTAGTTAATTTGAAATGGTTGGCCAAAGGTGCACTAACTGGTTTTTCATTCTAGATTCTAAACCTCTCCAACACCTTCTCTATGTACTCACCCTGAGACAATGTCAATTTGCTATTTTTCCTGTATCTTGTTATTCTCATACCAAGGATTTTCTTTGCAGCACCCAAATCCTTCATCGCAAATGAATTAGCTAATTTTTCTTGACCACATTTATATCATGCATATTAGACCCTGCAACAAGCATGCCATCTACATACAATAGCAATATAATATAGTGTTACAACTCAAAATTACTCACTTTGATAGTGTCGTCATTACAAGTGTTGTAAGTGTCTCATCTTTTCCGCAAGTGTCACATCTTGACCACAAGTGTTGCAAGTTTCACAAACATAATACTACCATATTGCATATGTTATGCCTCTAATGACATCATAAAGACACTTAAGACACCTCAAAGGGTGGTTTGGAAGAAGAGAAATCACTTGACAGGAAGTACAAGCCTTTTTCCATTGGGAAAACCACTAAAAAATGAATTTTGGAGAGGAGCGCTCCCCTATCCATTGTCAGGGAGTGCTAGTGATCCCTGAGCCTCTTTGGGGGAGTGTTTGAGTGCCCTGTGCACCCTTATGGGGAAGCGCTACCCCTTTTCTAAGCAAATTTTGGGTTTGTTGAGGCAAATTAGGGAAGAATCCCTCAATTCCTGAAGGTAGTTGGATTCGAATAGATGGTCAAGGCATGATCTTAGGGGAGATCCTCAACTGAAGGAGAGGAATCATCAACTCATCCAAAATATCTCTCAAGTGGTTGGACCTCTCCAAGGTTATATAAGGAGGCCTTCTCATGGTGAAAGAGACAATAGAGACTAGAGATTGATACCAAACTTATGATTCTATAAGTGGTATTTATAGACAATGGAGATTGAGAATTACATCAAACTTATGGTCTCATGAGTGAGATGCATCAAAACAATCAGTGTATATTACTTGAGAAAAGGGGTTGGACAAGGAGAATTGGAAGAAGTTGTTGCACCTTCATTCAAAGGATTGTAAGTACTTTTAATTGTTCTCATTAATAATCAATGCTTGACCTATTTCTTTCAAACTTATGTTTGTTTCATATGAGTTTTTCTGCAGTAGATGTATCTATGATTGAGATAATCTCAATAGAGTAGGAAGTCCATTGTATCTTTGTTTGTCCTACATGATGAATCAGGGAGCTCAGGATCGAAGCTCAGCCCGGACTTTCTAAGGACAAACGTCGCTAATAAGGTACATATATTTCTCCTTCTCTTTCATTTATTAGTTTGATTAGATCTAAAAGGAAGTTAGTGTCCATGTTAAGCACTTTTCTGTCTTGGCCTTAGGAGTCTAGAGACCAAGAGGGAATCCACTTGTTCGTAGGGGGATTCACCTACAAAACAAATTGGTGATTCCATTGGGGAGGCGCTTTGATTTTTGTTTCCATTCCCAAATCTTGTTTTGGCCCTTTACCCACTGATTTGATCTTCTCCACATTGTTTTTTTTATTCTTAGATTTGTTTTATTGCCTCTTTATGTCATCAGGATCACCCTGATTGAAAGAATTTCCTTGATTTTTTGAGTGTTTGGGAATTTTTCTAAGATTTTGCTACAGAGCGCTCCCTTGCCCTTGTTAGCAGAGTGCCAACACTCCCTGGTGGTCTTACACAGAGTGTTGGATCACTCTGGTACCCCTTACACCATACTTTTATCCCATTTTCAGTGAAAAATCATCTAGTTTTTCAATTTCTGGGTTCAGTTTTTGTTTTTTTCATTTTCTCAGTGTCTCATACTCTCTGTCCATCTTGGTATTGGCCTTCAATACCCTGTTTTCTAAGGATTCATCCTCTTTTGTTTGGATTATTTGACATTTGTCCTTACTTTGCAATAACTCTTTGTCCTTCACAATTTGGAGTCAATTTGTCGTTTTCTTCTCATTTATCTGAGTGAGTGAAAACTTTGTAAGGAGTTTCAAATATCCTTTGTACTTTTCTTTCTAATCTTTGATTCATCTTGTCCAAGATATTTCTCCTTCCTTTTGAGTTTTTGGCTTTCTGTTTCTTGTTTGATTATAACAAGGGTGTCTTTTGGTTTATGTGAATTTTGCTTCCAGATTACTTAAATCTCACAACTCTTGAAGTCCGATTAGCATAGGAATATTTACATCTACTAGTTATCAGTCACATATAAACATTTTAGCATTGAATTGGATTCCTTTTTTAGGACTATTGCATGAGGTCATTGCATCTTAGTGTTTGACAGTGAAAAGAAAAATCCTTCTCCTTCTCTTAATTAGACATTCATTGAAAGAAAATATTGCTTATCATTTCTTATGCATGTTTTGGGAACTGAGTCATAATATCATCAGTTTTCACTCTCATACGCCTCTGAGTAAACAACAGCCACTAAAATCAACGCTTAACTAAAATTTATCATACTTTTTACATCTTTGTTAGAAAACCTACATTAGTTTAAGGTGTAGGGCTTTGGAATAGGTTGAAAGGATAACTTTCCAAAGCTATCAAACAAACTTAGCATCTTGCAATAGGGAGAGAAAATCTAATTATCATATAGTCTTTCTGGGATCCCCCTCTCACACAGGGGTTACGCATGAGGTCACATTCGGGTGAGTTACAGAGATTATCCCTCTGTGGTTCAACTATTTGTAGAGGTCAAATCGTATATTGGGGGTCATTTGAGGGTATACCCATGATTATGTGTGAGAGCCTCTCAAGTTGATTTCGGACTTGTTATCCTTCCCATACGTTCGGATCCCAGGGGATGACTATGAATTGGTGACCTTAGTAGCCATAATATTTAGGGTGTTACATGAGGTGACGGTGAAGGGAAGTCTCACTGTACCTGGAAAAGACGTTGGTCAAAATCACTCGAGCTCCTTGGAGGATAAATCCACAATTACTGTGTGGAAGCTTGTACCAAGGTGTAAATCCATTAAGAAGGTCTCCAACGTAACTGATCCACCCACTCTATCCCCGCCCCTTCCTATTTTTATCTCACGACGTTGCATTTAATCACCAACTAGTGGTTTCATTGTAGGAAGGTTTTGCTTGATTGTTTGATTGTTTGCTTCTAAGTTTCATAGTGTGTGTTGGTTGTGTTACTTAGTGGAACTTAGGTCGAGTCAGTGTTAATGGCATCAAATCCTGGGAGTACCAATGGAGGAACCCTTTCTCCTAGGGAACCTTATACCTTTCCTTCGTTTGGAAACTTTGGTCCTCCGTACATTGCCACACCGAGTCTTTTGGGACTCACCATCGGGTTACCAGTTTGGATGTTCCCCACTCCGGTGATATCAAATCCTTCCAATGTTTTAACTGCACCTAATACTTTAGATGTCAGTACACCACCCACACATCAACCTCATGTCTACTTTTTGCCTTCTTCACCCATTAAGTCTCCTTCCATTTCTCCTTCTTCGTCTAGTGAAAGGTTTAAAGCAAGTAGCCAAGTTTATCAAAAGAAGAAGAAATGGAAATATAAGAAGAAGAAGAGCCTGAAAAGAAACAAGGCCCAAAAAACATCAGATGTTGGATCCAAGCAACTAGTTACTGTTAATAGTACTGGGGGTGTTGATGAGGTCAACAATATTAAAATAAAGAATCTGAAACCCAAATTCCCTTGCAGTCTTTGTAAGGGTGACCACTTTCTAAGGGATTTCCCTGGTATTCCCAAGGTATTAGAAATGTGGTCCTCCACATCATCGGGCTATGGTGGTCATGTGAGTCATACCCCGTCAACTAGTGACGTTAAGGTTGGTAAGAAGAAGACAACTGTCAAATTCCCTTGTATGTTATGCAAAGGTGATCATTATTCTCACCTTTGTCCTCGCATGGACGAGGCTTCTTATATTTTGGAAAAACTTCAACTTCCAAAAGGTTATCGTAAGCTTTCTCCCAATCCATCGTTAGTTGATGGACTGATCAATCCGTTTCCATCCCCGGTCAATGTGGTTGATAAGGTGGTCAATCTAGTTTCATCCTCGGTTGAACCACTCATCAAAGTAGTTGATCTGGTTCCGTCATCGATCAACCCTACTCTTCATCAAAAGAGTGTAACCCAAGTAGTCGATTCGTTTTCATCCTTGGTCGACCCCACTCTCCCATTAGAGATTGACACCAAATCGGTCGATCTGTTTCCACCTGTCGACCCCATTCTCCCCTTGGAGAATGAAACCCAAGTGGTCGATCTGGTTTTTTCATCGGTCGATCCCACTCCTCCTTTGATGAGTGCCAAAGTGGTTGATCCAGTCCCTTCCTCGGTCAGTCCCACCCTTCCTCTGAAGAGTGCCTGAGTTCTTGATCCGATCCCATCATCGGTCAATCCCACCCTTCCTATGAAGATTGTCTGCGTGGTTGATTTGATCCCATCATCAGTCAATCCCACTCTTCCTCTGAAGAGTGCCTGCGTGGTCAATTTGATCCCATCATCGGTCGATCCTACTCTCTCTCTAGAGATTAAACCCGATACCGCTCATGTTTTTCTCGTTGATACAAAATCTACTGTGCTGGGGGGCATTCCTCATTCTCCCCTGAAACCCCCTCCAAGAAATGAGGCCATCCTTTTTGATTGGGATGCTCTAACCGGACCTCATCTTCCCTCTCACATTCCTTTCCAGATTATAGTACAGGTTTGTGTTATCGAACTAATCGGTAGGTGCGGACACTAACAGATCTCCCTAGATCCACCTGGATCTAGAACAAGACAGGACATGACTCTTCCCCTAAGTTTTGACCATTGAATTAGCTAGTAGGAAGGAACAAGTAACATACCTTTGTATCGCTTCCTAGGGTCTCTGT
>SNQJ01S0027075.1:53271-65222 GCA_010110895.2 Picea sitchensis | reverse complement strand
AGGATAGTTTCACCAACAATTTCCTTGATCTTCATCTCATTATTCCACATACAAGCATGGGTCCTCCAACCATTCTTCTAGGATAACTCAATCCGCAAAGCATCTTCCCATGAGGGATTTCACCATAAGGGGACCACTTTGGATTTCATCCATTTTTTCACCTTATGAATCATGATAATACAATAATGAGAGCATGGGTCCTCCAACCATTCTTCTAGGATAACTCAATCTGCAAAGCATCTTCCCGTGAGGGATTTTACCATAAGGGGACCACTTTGGAGTTCATCCATTTGTGCACCTTATCAATCATGATAAGACAATTATGAGTCATCTATACATTTTTCCAACAATGTATCTTATACCAATGAAACCACATCGATCTATCTTCATCCTATATCAATGACAACTCATTGATCCATCTTCATCTATGCATTCTCATTAAGGACAATACATATTACATTACATCAATCATCAATCAATCAATCCTTCGGCATAAATCAATCACTTGACATCAATCAATCAAACCATTGGCATCAATGACAACATGATCCAACAACTATTAAGGAACAATACTACCCTTTTGGAATTTATGAAGACTTGTATACAAGATGGACCACACTACGACATGAAAGAGACCGAATAGTGCCAGAGTTCACAAATGTCTTCCAATAGTTCTAGAGTTCACCAATGTCTTCCATACCTTGTGCACCAAGTTGGGTATCAATTTTTTTGAGAGACATCTGGTGCTCAAGTACTGTGGTGGTCTGCATATATACATCCATAAAAAAATGAAGTTTTTGGACATCTCATCCTTGGGCATGACCTATCGATATGCCATCAAAATTGAGCAGAAGATTAAACAAAAGATGCGACAATTTGGGTTTGGGAACCCCTCACAGTAGAAGCAGGGATAGCGTATCCCCAACCCGTAGAAAACATTACAAAGAAAAGATAGGAAACCTCAGGACAACCAGTCCAAGCCACAATAAAAGAAGGACAATGGGAAGACGAAGAAAGATACTGGGAAGTGGTGCGACTTCCATAAGAGACCTTGGCATAAAACTGTTGATTACCGCTCAAAGAAGTCACTGATAACTGAGGTAAAAGAATCTAAATCAGATGCAACTTCTGACTCCGAGTCAGAACCAAAAAATAGGAGACATATCATTAATGTGGAACCCAATGCCACCATTGCTACCACTAAGATCCAACCCGATGAACCTGATGAACCAGAGGAAGGAGAGTACCTCTTTCATTCACAATAGTGGGTGAAAGGCACTCCACTGCACTTCATCATTGATAGTGGTAGCTAGAATAACCTCATCTCAACAAAGGTCATCAAGCGGCTAGCCTTGCCGAAAACGCCGCACCTGTAGCCCTACACCATTGGATGGATCCGTCATGGAAACAATATTCACTTCAACTAAAAGTGTCACTTATCCTATGACATCAATCCATTCAAAGATGAGGTATTGTATGATGTTGCTTGTCTTGAAGTTTGTTATGTTCTTTTGGCACAACCTTATTTATGGAAACGTCATGTTGTATATGAGACTAGGCCTCACAATGTTATTATTACTTTGAACAGGAAATTGTACAGGATACCCAAGGCAGTCCCACCTAGTTTTATTTCCTTGATCTTTTCCAAGAAATGCAGGAAGGTCATTTCTCAGACTGTAAAGTTTTTATTCTTCATGATTCGCTCTCGGAGTTAGTGAAAGGTGGCAACCACATCCATGGCCTTCGTGACCGACCCCTCCACACAACATAAGAAAGTGGATAAGGTCATGGAAGAATAAAAATACATCTTCTCATCACCTACTAGGGTACCTATGCACTGTCAGGTCAAGCATCCCATCGATCTAACTCTCGGCGAACCGCTACCCAATTGGTCAGTCTATGACTTCTCTTTGCTAGAAAATGAGGAGATCAAGCGTTAGATCCAAAAACTACTCCACAAGGGGCACACATGACCCAACTCATCATCTTGTGGAAGCTCAATCATGTTGGTGCAAAATAAAGATGAGACCTAATGACTCTGCATTGATTATCAGGCCCTAAATAAAATCATTGTCAGGAACTGGTACCCGATTCCTTGAATTGACGATCTCCTTGATCAACTCAAGGGGGAAAAATACTTCAGTAAGATTGCTCTGAAATCTGGATACAATCATGTCCCAATAGAGCATATAGATGCATGGAAATTTGCCTTCAAGTCAAAATAAGGTATTTTTGAATGGTTGGTCATGCCCTTTGGTTTGACAAATGCCCCAACAACTTTCATGAGGATGATGGAAGACATATTTCATCCTTTCATTAATTTTTTTGTGGTGGTGTATTTGGATGACATCCTCATCTATAAAAAGACTTGGGCAAAACACTTGCAACATATTCAATAGGTTTTGCACACTCTACAACAACACAAGCTATATGACAACTTGGAAAAATGCTTCTTTGTCATGGAAAGAGTCCAATACCTAGGCTACATTGTTGATGTGCATGGTGTGCATGTTGATCTAGCCAAGATCCAAGTCATCTATGACTGGACAACCCCAACCATGCTCACTGAGCTTCAAAACTTATTAGGCCTTACCAATTTCTATTTCAGGTTCAAGTTGGGATTACCCCATATTGCATGGGACCTCAACCAAATAATCAGAGTGGTGGTAATGAAAAATTTGTGTGGGGCATGTCCCAACAGAAAGTGTTCGATGATCTGAAGCAACGCTTGTGCTCATCCCTAGTGATTTCATTACTTGACCTGCAACAACCCTTTGAGATCGAGACAAATGCTTTAGACTATGTTGTGGGTGCAGTCATCACTCAGCATGACCACCCTGTGGCCTATCATAGTGCGACACTATCAGATGTCATCTGTAAGAACCCTACTTATGGAAAATAAATGTACTCCATTGTGCAAGCCTTCCACCAGTGGAGGCATTACATTCTTAGGAAGGATACAATCATCCCCACTAATCATAAGCCACTGTAGTTCATGTAGACACAAGGAAATTACATAACGACCTCCATTAGAAGCGGTCCGTATATTTGCAACAGTTCCACCTCAACATCAAGTATAAAACATGAAGTACCAACTGAGTCATTGATTACCTCGGCTGACCTCTGGTCGCGACACTCACCATAGTGGTAGATTCTTATGGCCACAAGACCTTCGGATGGCCACACCTATATGAGATAGATCATGACTTCACCAACACCTACTAGATGTTGGGCACAAACACAACTGTCATTGATGTCCATATTTAGGAGGGGATACTGTTCCATCTAGGCCATCTCTACATTGAATCAAGAAAGAGAGAAAATATGATTTGGGAATCCCACTACAGTGCAGTGGTAGGACACTTTAACATGGAAAAGAAAGTGGAAGTGTTGCAACGACAATTTTTCTGACCGAAAATTCGACAGGATGTCAGCAAGTATATCCGGTCCTGCACTGCCTGTGTTATTTCCAAACTAGATATTAAGAAACAAGGCCTTTACACTCCTCTTCATACTCCCGATAGGCCTTGGGAATCCATCTCAATGGACTACATGTCAGGCCTTCTGTCCACCAAGTGGGAAAATGACTTTGTTTTTGTGGCTGTTGATCTCTTTTCCAAGATGGCGATTCTAGCCACTTACAAGAAGAACATCACAACATAGGCCACTACCAAGATCTTATTTGAAAAATGTGGGTACACTTTGGGATCCCAAAAACCATTATCTCATATCAGGGAAGTTGGTTCTTCAACACATTCTAGTCGAGCCTCTGGTCACTTCTAGCCACCAAGATCACCAAGTCCATTGCCTTCCACGCCCAGACAAATGGCCAAACTGAGGTCGTCAACCAGATGATCGTGCACATCCTACGCATGTACAATTACAAGCACCCCCACACTTGGGATGAGAGTCTTACCTATGTTCAACAAAAATACAATAGAGTCATACATAGCTCAATCGACCACAACCCCTTTCAGGTGGGGTTGGGATTTCAACCATTGGGTCCTATGGATGTTGCACTATCCGTTGTGGCTACCCAGATAGACTCATCACATGCTCCAATTGGAGCTGACAAACCCACTTAGTTCATTGAGTGGATCCAACACATCCACCAACAGGTTCAGTATATTTTACAGAAGTCTAATGCCAAGTACAAGCAACACCATGATCAACACTAGTTCAGGTGGGAGACAAATTTTGGTTACACTTGCAGAAACAATGACTTACAGGGCCTCATCGAAAGCTTCATCCACTCTGTTATGTAACTTACACCATCACCAAGGTTTTTGGTGAAAATGATTTCGAGCTCAACCTTCTCCCCTTCCTTTGCTTGCACCCAGTATTCAATTTGGACCTCCTTCGACCTTATTTTCCACCGTTATTAGACACCTCAGAGGTAATAGAACAATTGACACCAATAAAGCTCAACCCTAACTGCATGGAACATGTATCCACTAATCATATCATTGAAAAAAAGGTCAATGGTACTCACTAGTAGAGGATCTAGCTTTATCAGGTTGTCAAAGTAGGGGAAGTCTTGCACCAAGGCAAGTGGCTCACCTGGGGCCAAATTCAACAGAAATTTCCTCATCTTATTGGGGAAATCAACACAATGGAGACCATTTCTTCCTAAGTTGGGAGGATTTATCCAGGAGTATATAGGTGGCCACCCACCTTTTCCAAATGACTCAAAACATGTTTTTGGCAACTTACTATTTTTAATAGTTTTTTGGTTCCCAAACTTTTAGGGCCATTTTGAGGGCCCAAACGATGTTTTTTCACGATTGGGCACCTAAATGAGAGTTAAAATTTCTTATTGAGCCCACTAAATGAAGAACGTCGTCAAGAAATTTCCATTGAGCTATCGTGCACCCTAAAAAAAGATCATATGCAAAAGTTATGACCACGGGAATTTGATGTACTAACTTACCCCAACGGGGCCCACATGACTTTTGGCGCTTAATCTCCTAGGGTTAGGTTTTAGGATATCTAGGGTTTTGGAATTCAAGTTTATTGTAAAAAGGAATTCTAAGCCTCATTGTACTCATATGCTTCCGAATGAGTGTAGTCATCACATCTCTTCTCAGAGATAAGCTGCCACCATTCTAGCAAGTTTGTTTTTAGTCTACATTTTATTGTTTTCAACATATTTTTTATTTAATAGAAATCAAGTTTTATTGTATCTCTATTATTGTTCATTGTCTATCTATGTTAATATTATAAATCTATGGTTTCATTTCTTTCTTCTCATAAATCTAGATCAGTGGTATCAGAGTGGTTTGTTCCTTGTCATTTTTTTTAATGCATGTCCCCGATATGGTCAGGGTATAGAGAGTTGTATATCGAGCTTGTTTCTCTTGAGGAAAACTGATCTAGCACGCTGAATAAACCATCCATGGAGGGTGAAAATAAATACTATGGGACAATAGATCATTTCAAAATGTCACTCGAGGAATCCCTTGAGCGACAGAGGAACGAGATGATGGACAACTTTTCACAAATCCTTTGATGACTACCGACAAGCGATGCATCCACCTCACGTGGAGGTGCCCCCCCTTCAAGGTGTAGATCAATTTTGATATTCCTATATTTGAAGTTCAAATAGATGTAGATTCCGTAGATAAATGGTTAAACCTTCTAGAAGGGTATTTTTCTGTCCACAACTTTTATGATAGGGAAAATATTACCTTTGCGCTCCTCAAGGCCGCCCCCCATGTCAAATATTGGTGGGAGAATTTATGTGAGCAAAAGGAAATAGAAGGAACCACATTATTTGCAGTTTCACTCACTTGGGGTTCCTTCAGGGATGCTATTAAGGAACAATAATTCCCTGTTGGATGTTATGACGACTTGTATACAAGATGGACCAAACTGTGGTAGGAAAGAGACCAAACAGTGCCAAAGTTCACCAATGTCTTCCATACCTTGCACACCAAGATGGGTATAAAATATTCTGAGTGACATATGGTTCTCAACTACCGCAACGTTCTTCATAGATACATCTAGACATAAATTGAGTTTTTGGACATCTCATCCTTGGGCACAACCTATCGATATGCCGTCAAAATCGAGCAGAAGCTTAAACACAAGATGCGACAGTTTGGGTATGGGAACCCTTCATAGTAGAAACAGAGCAAGGGAATATCCAACCCGTAGAACAAAGGACAAAAAAAATATGGGAAACCTTAGGACAACCAGTCCAAGCCGCAATAAAAGAAGGACAATGGGAATACAAAGAAATATACCAGGAAGTGGTGCGACTTCCATAAGAGCCTCTGACATAACACTGTTGATTGTTTCTCGAAGTAGTCAATTGTGGTTGAGGTAAAAGAATCTGAATCAGATGTGGGTTTTGATTTTGATTCAGAACCAGAAAAGGGGATACAAATCATTGATACAAAACCTAGTGTCATCGTTGCTACCCCCAAGATCCATCCCAATGAACTTGATGAGCCAGAGGAAGGAGAGCACCTCTTTCATTCATAGAGATGGGTGAAAGGCACTCCGCTACACTCCATCGTTGATAGTGGTATCCAAAAGAACCTCATCTTAGCAGAGGTAATCAAATGAATAGCCCTACCGACAACGCCGCACCCGTAACCCTACACCATCGGATGGCTCCATCATGGAAGTGATATTCGTGTCATCTAACAATGTCACCCGTCGTATGACATTAAACCATTAAAAGATGAGGTATTGTGTGATGTTTCTTCCCTTGAATTTTGTGGTGATCGTTTGGGACAACCTTATTTATGGAAACATCATGATGTAAATGAGTTTAGGCCTCACAGTGTTATTATTACTTTGAACAAGAAATTGTATATGATACATGAGGTAGTCCCACCTAGTATTATTTCCTTGATCTCTGCTAATAAATGTAGGAAGGTCATTTATCGGACCGAGAAGTTTGTCTTGTACGTGATTTTCTCTCAGAGTGAGTGAAAGGTGGAAACCACATCCATAGCCTCCATGGTCAACCTATCCATGCATCAGAAGCAAGTGGATAAGGTTGTGGAAGAATACAAATACATCTTCTCATCACCAACTTGGGTACCTTTGCACTCTCAGGTCAAGTATCCCATCAATCTGACCCCCAATGCACCGCTACCCAATGGGCCAGTTTATCACCGCTCTCTATTAGAAAATGAGGAGGTCAAGCGTTAGATCCAAGAACTGCTCCACAAGGGGCACATTCCACCCATCACATCACCTTGTGGAAGCCCAACCATGCTGGTGCAGAATAAAGACGAGACTTGGTGACTATGCATTGATTACCTGGATCTAAATAAAATCACAGTTAGGAATCGATACCCGATTCCCCGAATCGAAGATCTCCTTGATCAAATCAAGAGGGCATGTTATCCCCATTTTCTGGGATAACTAAGGAGATTATGTCTCACGGCCCTCAAGTTACATATATGGAGTGCCGAGAGACTTCATGATCAACAATGTCCACTTGCACAGATGGAGACCCTTCTCACCACTACAGAGGTTAGGATTTTTAGATGGAATCCACCACATCAGTTGGCTTCTGAGAGGCACTGGGCCTTTCTCCATGATGTGCAAGTATGTTATTATGGTGTGTGTCATTTCAATATTTGAGGCATTTGAGTATGTTGTAGCTTAGACTCCTTTAGATTTCATGACATATGCTTGGAAATCATTCCATTTTCCATGTTTTACCTTGGTGGTTGACATTGTGCTCTAGTAAGTGGTCTCCCTTGGGAATGAGTTTTCTACTAGGAAATACCTTGAATATCCATCACACCATTCTCGACCATACTTACCTCTTTCCATCACTAAATCCCCCCATTTCCTTATCTCTTGGTATTTTAGGGTGTACTGACCCAAGAAGGGGTTATCCCTCATTATATGGTAAGAAGGGGCTGAAGGCCCAAAGGGATTTTTGTTGGGTAAAATATAAAATCCTATATATAAACCTTCTAGATGCTTCGCCCAAGGATTCCCCAAGAAATAAATGAAACACTTATCTGTAAGAAAAGGGGGACCCACAAGAATAAAAGATAGAATGCTTAGGGGGTTAGTTGGAGGATAGGAGATATTATCATGAGCCGACCTATCATGAGCATGGGTGCTTAGCGGTATGAAATTACCATGATCTGGGCACCAAGACAGGGTAGTGGCTCTTAGTTGCACAACTGGGAGAAAGGGGGTCTCATCATGAGCCATTCTTCTCATTTCCAAAAGGTATTTGTAAGTGACATTGTCATTATCTGGACACCATGTCGGGACAATGACATTCAACTTATTCCTTAAAACATGAAAGAAACAAAGAATGAAAAAATGATGGGCTTGGAAATATTTTCATTAGAAACAAAGGTTTCACACACCCTCTACAAAGGCACCCATGAATAAGACGCTGCAACCCCTTGTATGTCATGAACCCCATGCCCAATGAATATTGATCCTTAACCACTTAATCCACTTTACATGGCTTAGAGAGGGATCGCTTGGGAAACACTCCTTGACCTAAGGAAATATATACCCCCCATATCCAAGCTTGGCAAGTCGCATAATGTCTTTAAGTACTTACTTCTTTGACATGGTAATATTTGATGCACATGTTTGGGTGGATAATTTATTGATTTGATTTAATCATCATGATATTTGGACTTGAGATCCTTGGAGGGTGTGCTTATTTTTATTTCTAGGACCTATTTGGTGGAAAGTTATGGAGGAACAAGCCTAGCTTGGGATTCCATGCGGCTTGAATCCCACAGACTGGATGCCAAGGGCCCGCATGCCAGATGAGAGAGATGAACCTTTGGAGGCCTATAATATGACTTGAGAGACAAGACCTAGCCCTCACATGCCAAACATTTTCCTAGAAGAGGAAAAATGTCATCTTTTGGAGTCTTAACATCATGCTTGAGGGGCTTGAGGTGGTGATGGCGACACATGGTATGTTTTGAAGGAAGAAACCATGAAGAATAGGGTTGGATTGGAGACACATGGCCTTTGGAACCCAACCTTACCATCTCCAACTCAACGTTTGGCCTAAAAGTGCCAAAACGCCCCTCCTAAAGGGGTGACATCACTCTTAGGGTTTTCATTTGTGCAAAACGTGAATTTAAATATGAATTGTTTAATATTATTTTTGTAAAAGGGAAATATTAGGGTTGTTGACCCCTAATATTGTGGTTTACCCTAAGTTTATGTGGACAAACTATGTTAGTGACATTTTGTATAAATGGATATCATAAGATCTCATTTTGAATCATATCTCTCCCATTTGGAGAGGCCTTAGACTGAAATTTTTTCCGTCTTTGGCTATTTTAACTCTGTGCTCTTTTGTATGGCTAATTTCTTGGTTATTGGTTGGTGTAAGTGATGCGCTAGCCTTGGAAGGCTCTTCTTTTTCTATTGTGGTGGGTTGTCTTAGCATTTTTACTTGAATTGGTAAGAATTTTACTTTGTGCTATCATTTGTTATTCAAGTCAACATTATTTTTCTAAATATTTGTGGGAATTATAAGGGAATACACCCCCACCTTAGCCTCCATCATTTTATTCTTAAGTATTGTTGATTTAATAAGGGTTTATTAAGAAAAGTATAAGTGCATGCACCCTCTTAGTCTAAACCCTAGCTAGAGATACTTGCCTTGGGGAGTAAGAGGATTTACACCCCCAAGGAGGTAGTACCTATAGCTCTTTCCTTTCTTGACTCCATTAACCAAATCATTAAAGGCACTAGTCATCACTTGTTTCATTGGAGATATAAAATTGTTGCTTTGGGAAACGTGAAATTTCATGATTTTGAAGTTCCTAGTGGAATCAAATCTATGCTATAAATGTTCTCTTGAGCCACAAGGGTATTTCATTTCTCCCAATATTTCGTACCATCATTACAAATTTAACCTACAACCATTAGGGATGCATAAATCCTAACCAAATTCTTCAATAACTCCTAATTTAACCGTTGAAAATTGCCTAAAATATGCCCACATAATCTATTAAGTACAACACATCTTTTGGAAAGTTTTGAGCAAGTTTTAGTGGTTGAATCTATTTCTGTAATAATAAGTTTGTTATAGCCAGAAGGCTGATAAATATCACTCCAGTAAGATTTTTGTTTCAGCCTTGATTTTGTGCTTTAAGTATTTCTTCATCATTGTTGAGTTAAGCTAGTTTTCACTAGCCTGTCTCTTGCTTGTTCAATTATACTTTTAGCACTTATTTTGTAGCCTTATTATCTCCTATATGATGATATATATCATTAGTTATTTATTCAATTAGGGACATCAAGATTAAATTTCTTGTCCACCTAACATACTATATGAAAGTGGATTTTCTTGTGTCTCGCGCAGGTACAATCACTTTTGCAGGTACAATCACTTTTGCAGGTACCCAAAGACTTGGAAACTTTAAACCACCCAGAAATGATTCATTAAAGCCAATTTTATCTTCCATCATTGAAATTTATGGGGATGTTTCTCTTCCTTCCCTTCCACCCATCTCAATCCCCTCAGGGACACCAGGATCGCCTCCCTAGAGTGACCTAGTCACCCTTGAAGTGTGAGACATATATCGAGGTGACATTGGGTATAGTGTGCCTTATTTATCACCACTTGGTGGTTGGCTCAGGCTTTTCCAAACCTACAAATGTTTTTTTGGTATTGTTTCCAAGAAGGATTTTAAATCCTCTTCGTGCCCTAACAACACTTTAGCAAGCTTCCCTCACAAAGCCTCAATCCCTTAGATTTCCTAGCGAATCCATTGAAGAACGTTCCCTTTTCCATCCTTGATAAGTTTCCCTTGAAGCTTGTCTGGCGACTCCACTTTCCATGAACCCACCTTTCCCTCTTTCCTCCTTTCCCTCCATCGATGAGACTTGATCTCACCTGGTGACTCCATTGAGGTGTCCTTTCAGTCAATGGAATTATGGCACCATGGGATGAACCCTCATCCAAAACTTGTTATGACTCTAAGATGGAATTTTTACAGATCGAAAAGGAAAAGGTTACTAATAAAGCTGCTAAGGAAATGATGAATTTCATAAGAGAGTTATTCCATACCCTTGACGATGAATAAGTACTCGAAGGACAAATATATGAAGAAAGTTACCAAGAATATCTCGATGAATTTTCTCATGTTGAAGATTCGGAGATACATTTGATGAAGACGAGGCGCTCGGATCTTCTCGTCCACTTGATGAAGATGCTCGTTCCTTTATTCATCGTGAAAATGAAGACAAAGGGATGGTCAATTTTGTAGATGGTCGTGTGAGAGAACCTTTACATATGATTCATGAGCATATAGACACTTTGATACATACTGGTATACATATGTAGGATTTTGGTAATCTCATTTTTGATAGAGACCCCATTTACGACATTGAGGATAGTGTTATTGGATAAATCGGTAGGTGCGGACACTAACTGATCTCCCTAGATCCACCTAGATCTAGAACAAAAAACACTAGAACATGACGTTTTCCTTAAGTTTTGGATATTGAATTTACTAACTAAAGAGGGATAGGTGACATACCATTTAAACACCGCTTCCTCTCGCCATCTCCATCCTAACTCCATTCCAACGCTCATACAATGGTAAACCTACAAAAGAACGCAACCAACCAAAGTGATAGTAATAGCATAAACTCAATATAAACCTATGTATGTGATCAAGGAATGTAGAAATTTCAATACACTTAATGTATTTCCTGCGATTCTCCTGATCTAACAATTATACGCCACTGTTAAATACATAATCTCTTCTACTATTATTCTTACGGAAAATTAAACCATGATCACAACCACAATCACAAAGTGAAATATCAAGAACACATAACACAGAAGTTTTACCGGGAAAGCATAAAGCTAAAAACCCCACTATCATATATTATGTATATCATGAATCATGAAACAATCTCATACAGAACTCTAATCCAAGAGCTCTCAGTACAATACAATCATCTCACACTGTCATACA
>SNQJ01S0027075.1:12695-40930 GCA_010110895.2 Picea sitchensis | reverse complement strand
TTGTATCATATTAAATGTGAAAGAGAGATTACAACCATGGCCTTGATGTCGTAAGGTCCCTTCCAACTGTCCTTTGTTTCCCACGCACTTCCACTCCAAGAATTTTGAGAGCATAGATTTGATAATATTCACAATCTATCTTGACAAAATGGCTCATCTATCCAAGCCAACAATCTCTAAAGCTCAATCCAATCCAAGCTAATCCGAAAAGCGAATCTCATCCAAGCCAACTTTCTCCATGAGAGCTCCTCTCCTTTTATAAGATGAAGAGGATAAGGTGAGAAGGTTAGGACGATCCCACTAAATCATGAAAGCGATTAAGATCCAAACCATTTGGATGCCACCTCACCATGCAAGTTTATCCTTCTAGAAGCATCGAGAATATGCTTGTTTTTCCCACATATGAGCATTCTCGCACCCTGCTTATAGAGCAACCTGTGAACCTCTCACAACCCAGCTATGGTGTAGCTTGCGAGAATTAGGAATTCTCGCACCCTACCTATATAACAACCTGCAAACATCCTCTTTAATAGTGTTTTTACAAAGGAGAATGCAACTTATTTTCTCAGGAAAAGTTCTTCTCTCTTCTTTCTTCAGGAACTCAGGCCACTGACCCCTCTGAAGGAAACAAATAGGTTTACATCATTAATGGTCATAGGGATGACAAAAATAATGTGTAACAGGTAGCACTCAAGAAAAGGGGTTTGAGTTGTCATCTTCAAAGGAATATTTTTCATGCGTATATGATTCATATGTTTGAGATCCTGATGATGACGTGATTTCATATTTATTCAAAGACTCTCATCCACTTTCATCCTCAATTTCAAAGGAATACCAGGACATGGCCACCTCAGAGTGATCAGAATCCCACTCTACAAAGAGGGAGCACTTTCATATTGAGTATTTCTACAGGGATTCGAAGATAAAGAGGGAGATCTTTTCTCTTCCTAGACCTGAGCCTATCCCTTACCTCATTTCCTCCTCTCAGGGAAATCATGAGGTCTTCTTGGGACCTCTCATATCTGCTTGGTCTTTAGGAAGAAATGATCATGTTCAAGAGGATGAAGATGAGCCTTCGTCTACATATAGTATCCCCCTTCAAAGATGGATTGACTGAGCTTGTGGCTATCACTTTAGGTTGGATTCCTTGCATGATCAGAGTTGAGGATATTTTTTCTAACATGATTTCCTCCCTCCCACCCATATCCATGAGTTTCATTTCACGATTGATTACATATATATTTATGCTCATGATCATTACGTGCTTGACTTATCTTTGTTTCTCTACATAATCAAGCACACATGGAGATACTTTGATGGGATGATCAACTAGTTTCACTGGTTGTATGACTTCACTTGAAATCACCTGATCTTTAGGGCCCTAAGGCCCTAGGTACATAGGTAGCTCATTTTCATTTCCTGCATTTTCATCTTGATTTCTCATATCAATTTAGATGCATTTCATTTTTCATTTTTCTCTATTTTCATATTGATTTCATGCTTAGTTTAGAAGTTTTTGAAAAAAATGCTAAAATTTTATTTTCTAGATTAGTTTCATTTTTTGTTTTTGTGTATATGGATGAAGTGTGATAGCACCACTCTAGATGCTATGATGTTTTTTTCTGAGTTTTGGTAGGAATAGGTCTACCAGGAGATACTGTGGTTATGATGCACTCCATGAAGAGCACATGTCCCCAAGTAGGAGCAAGATGTTATCCCCATTTTGTGGGACAAATAAGGATATTATGTCTTGAGGCCCTTAGGTTGCAGATATGGAATACCGAGAGACTTCATGACCAACAATGTCCACTTGCACAGATGGATACCCTTCTCACCACCAAAGAGGTCAGGATTTTCATATGGCATCCACCACACCAACTGACTTCTGAGAGGCACTGAGCCTTGCTCCATGAGGTACAATTCAATTAGTATGGTGAGTGTCATTTCAATATTTGAGGCATTTGAGTATGTTGTATCTTAGACTGCTTTATATTTCATGACATATTCTTGGACATAATGCCTTTTTCCATGTTTTACCTTGGTGGTTGACATTGTGCCCTAGTAATTGGTCTCCATTTGGAATGATTTTTCTACTAGGAAATCCCTTGAAGAGCCTTTGTACCATTCCCGACCATACTTACCTCTTTCCATCACTAAAACCCACCATTTCCTTATCTCTTTGGATTTTAGGGTGTATTGACCCAAGACAGGGTTGTCCCTCATTCTATGGGAATAAGGGGATGAAGGCCCAAAGGGATTGTTGTTGGGTAAAATATAAAATCCTATATATAAGCCTTCCAGATGCTACGCCCAACGATTCCCAAAGAAAGAAATGAAACACTTATTTGTAAGAAAAGGGGGACCCACAAGAATAAATGATAGAATGCTTAGGGGGTTAGTTGGAGGATATGATGTCTCATCATGAGCTGACCTATCACAATCATTGGTGCTTAGAGGTACGGAATTACCATCATCTAACCACCAAGCCATGGTAGTGGTTCTCAATTGCACAACTGGGAGAAAGGGGGTCTCATCATGAGCCAAACTTCTAATTTTCGTAAGGTATTCATGAGTGAAACTATCATTATATGGACACCAAGCCTGGATAGTGGCCTTCAACGCGTTCCTTAAAACATGAAAGAAAAAAATAATGGGAAAACAATGGGATTGAAAAGATTTTCATTACAAACAAAGGTGCCACACACCCTCTACAAAGGAACCCATGAATGAGACACTACAACCCCTTGTATGTCATGAACCCCATGCCCAATGAAACTTGATCCTTAACCACTTCATCCACATTACATGGATTAGAGAGGGATCACTTGGGGAACACTCCTTGACCTAAGAAAAACTCTACCCAATAGGACACCTCGTCAACCCTCCCATATCCAATCTTGGCAAGTTGCATAATGTCTTTGAGCACTTACTTGTTTGACAAGGTAATAGTTTTTCACTTGCTTGGGTGGCTCATTTATTGATTTGATTTAATCATCGTGATATTTTGACTTGATATCCTTGGAGGGCGTGCTTATTTGTCTTTGCGGGAACTAGTTGGTGGATAGTTTTGGAGGAGCAAGCCTACCTTGGGCTTCCATGGAGCTTGAATCCCATAGGTTGGATGCCAAGGGACCGCATGACGGATGAGAGAGATGAATATTTGTAGGCATAGAATATGACTTGAGATACATGACCTAGCCCTCACATGTCAAACATTTACCTAAAATAGGAAAAATGTCATCTTTTGGAGGATTGACGTCATGCTTGAGGAGATTTAGGTGGTGATGGCTACACATGGAATGTTTTGAAGGAATAAACCATTATATAATGAAGAATAGAGTTGTATTGGATACACATGGCCTTTGGATGCCCAACCCTATAACCATCTCCAACTCAACGTTTTGCCTAAAATGCCAAAACATCCCTCCTAAAAGGTCGACGTCACTCTTAGGGTTTTAATTTGTGCAAAAAGTGAATTTAAAGATGAATAGTTTAATATTATTTGTGTAAAGGGGAAATATTAGGGTTTTTAACCCCTAATCTTGTGGTTTACCCTAAGTTTAAGTGGAAAAACTATTTTTATGTGGCCATGATCAACACCGAGTGCCACACCAGTTTCATGTGGGAGACAAAGTTTGGTTGCACTTGTAAAAAGAACACATTACAAGGCCTGATTGGAAGATTCTTACACTCCGTTATGGACCTTACACAATCACCAAGGCTGTGGGTGACAATGCTTTCAAGCTCAACCTTCCCCGCTTCCTTGGCTTGCACCCAATGTTCAATGTGGACCTCCTTCAGCCTTATTTTCCACCATTATTGGACACCTTAGAGATAAAATAACAGTTGAAACCAACATAGCTCAACCCTAACTACATGGAACATGCATCCATCAGATCATGGAATTATAGGTCAAGGGCCCTCACCAGCAGAGGATCTGAATTTATCGGGTTGTCAAAGCAGGGCAACTCCTGCACCAAGGCAAGTGGCTCACCCGGGGCCAAATTCAATAGAAATTTACCATGTGATGTGGGAACTCAATGAAATGGAGACCATTTCTTCCTAAGGGAGGAGGATTTATCCAATAGGATATCGGTGGCCACCCACCTTTTCCAAATGCATGAAAACAATTTTTTGACAACTTACTATTTTTAGCAGTTTTTTAGTTCCCAAACTTCTGGGGCCATTTTGAGGGACCAAACCACATGTTTTCATGATCGGGCACCTTAATAATGAATGCACTCTCATATTGATCCTATTTAATGAAGCTCCTTGTCAATACCTTTCAAACTAGCTATTGTGCGCCCTAAACGTAGATCGTATGCAAAAGTTACGACCCCGAGAAGTTGATGTACTAACTTACCCCAATAGGGCCCACATGACTTTTGGCCCTTCATCTCCTAGGGTTATACTTTTGGATGTCTAGCGTTTTGGAATTCATTGTTATTGTAAAAAGGCCTTTAGAGCCCCATTGTAATCATATTCTTGTGAATGAGCGTAGTCGTCACATCTCTTCTCAGAGATAAGCTGCCACCATTCTAGCAAGCTTGTTTTCAGTCTACATTTTACAATTTTCATCATATTTCTTATTTAATAAAAGTCAAGTTTTATTGTATCTCTATTATTGTTCACCATGTATATTTGTTAATATGTTAGGGACCTAACCCCTCACGTAGGTAGAATAATATATTTCCATGTAATAAAGGTCAATATTAATAAGGTCTAGGAATAAAGAAGAATAAGTCAAATGTAAGAAGACCTAATAGAAGTTTCTGCTTCTAGAAGTATCTTCCTCTAGATCGTTCTTTTTATATACATATTTAGTATAAATAGGAGTAGAGGTATGTGAATTTTTGTCTTGGATATTATTGTAATAGACATATTCCCTTCTGGAGGTTTCCCCCTCGAAGAGGCAAGTGAACATTGCTCTCAGTAATCAAAGTTCTCTTTCTATTGTTATTTTGGTATTTGTTGGCACAAGGGCAGACCCAGGGTTCAGTGCTCAAGAGCGCACTAACAAATCCCTAACTACCAGCCCTTTCGGCAACACCTGCGAAGCATATGAAGTCTCACTTGAGGTAGAGGCAGGGGTGGTTGCAGGACTCAAGTGTCTATAACCTTAGCTGGGACACAGATCTGTGATTATATCGCTTACAAATTACTTATCATAGATCATTCGAAAATATTCAACCCTTATTATACTTCGTAGATAGCACAAAGCATCACAACATTCACTTAGATCTAAGGTATTTCAACACTTAGCAACAGTAAAACAGATCAGATCCGGTAGATCAACACTAAGCATCTTCATACATGTCAGATCTAACATTTACACACCTTTAAGAAGCACAAAGAATAAGTAAATATATCTAAATATATCAAAGCACTTAGCAACAAAAGGGATAAACACATCATGTCAAAGCACAAAGAATAACACACAGATTTACATGGTTCACGCCCACCCTGGAGCTACGTCCACCAACTCTTCCTCCTTATTGCTTCTTCAATCGGTTACAACACAGAGCCACCTAAACCCTTCTTCGCATAGGACAGTAGATCTGCACAGCTCGCTAGATACTTCTTCCTTGTGCTACAACACAAAGCCTTCCACAATGCCTGACTTGCACTTAGCTCTGCAAGCCTCTTACATTCATGCACAAAGCACTTACAAAATCTATTAGCACTTAGATTATATCACATACATCCCTATATCTTCCAATAGATGCCTAGATATCTATTTATACATTACAAAAGTGGGCCTAATCATGGGTAATCCCATAGGTCAACATCCCTTTCCCATTACATATTCCCAAAAACCCAAAAGGGACCCAAAAGTGGGCCGCGATTCAGCAATCTCTACTTCGTCTAGCGCCCCATCTTCGACAGGCTGTAGAAGTCCCAAAAATGGTGAAACATGACCAAGTATCTCCCAAAACTTGGTCAAGGGGCAACAGGACCCCAACACTCACCTGTGACTCATCCCGAGTCACTCTGGTCTAATCAATTCTTCCTCGAATGCTTCGAGCTTGGCTCGAGCTGCTTTGACCTACTGTTGTGCTATGACCTCTTTCTTGGCAAACTCCTGGATGAGTGCATCATTGACGGGTCCCTCTAGACACTGTTATGCTGCACTCACAACCTGTTCCAGCTCTACTCCTTGGCTTTAAACCTCTGTGAACAACTGACATGCCTTATCTTGTACTAGTTGAAGTCATTGAGTCACTTCCATCACTTTTCTCTAGATCATATGGATATGTTGTTGGGCTGTGTGTTTTTCATGAGATCTCTTCATTCTTTCTACGGGTGATAGGGCCTTCAGCTGCGTCTGTAGCTTTTCAGCTTCATACTTCGCCACCTGGAGCCGCGAATCCAATTTATATAACTCTGGGTTTTCAGTGAGGTTCGCATATGTCTGGGCGCTGCGGCTACTCAACTACTTGCACTCCAAGGCAAGAGATTTCAGTCTGTCAACTGTGCTATGGGCAGTTATTTCTCTTTAGTCTTTGATCTCCTACGAGGTCTCAGGTTCTACGCGAAGCTCTAGATATACAATGCACTGCTGGAGCTTCTAAATTAATACTTCTAGTTGTGCCACCTACTGTGGAACCTACTCTTCTGTCTGTACTTCGACGACAGTCACAGAGAGAAGTGATATGTTGACTAGTTCCTTTATCTCAAGTTGCTCTGCGAGAAACTGTTCCTTTCTTTGTTGTAGCTCTCCTTTCTATGCATCCCATTTTGCTTGGAGAGTAATCTTTTCTCGTTCTAACATGCTGCGTTGTTCCATAAGAACTCCCTGTACCTGTGTTAAAGATTGAGTGGCTTGCGTTGTTTCTTCTTGAGCCCGTCGAAGGTGAGCTTCAACTGTATCAACAATACGGTTGAGTTGAGCTGGCTCATCCCCTGGTTTTGGTGTTCCTACTGTCAGAGGCTGGAGACTGCGTGACTAGACTTTAGTGCCTACTGCACCCCTTGGAGTTCAATCTCGATATGATTATACATATGCTCCTTCTTCACCTCTTGTGTCTCTACTATCTCCAGTGCAGCGTCGTTCAGGGCTACAATTATGAAATTGAAGTCATCTGGGGTCAATGTGGTTTGCATCTTAGTCACGGGAGCTTTGGACTTCTTCTAGGAAGAAGGTTTCTGAGGTGAGCCCTTCCTCTTCTTCAAAAGCTCTGCTTCATCTCTGCGCTTCTTTTCGACTTCTTCTAACTCTTCACCATCACCCTATTTCTCTGGCATGATGGAAGAAGTCTTCATCGAGGCACTACTTAAGTCTTTCACTTCACTGATATTTTGTCGCATGCTAGGTCCGGGTAGATCCTGTGCAGTTTATGGACTGTCTACATCAGAGATGTCCGTAGGGTTAGCTGAAACAAGGAGATCCACCGACCATTCCTTTGTGATCTCCTCCATATCTTCTTCTGTTAATATATAATAGGACTGTAACTGTTTCTTTTGCTCGTCAGCGTGCATTGTGATGTAGAGAAAGTGTCTGTCTGCGCTGAACTTCATCAGGGGTCAAAACCTGTAGAGGGTGTTCGGAGTGATGCACGGTGTAGACTGGATAGCTACTTTCAACTGATTATAATATGAATGAAACACGACATTTGAATGCCATTGTTTATTCATATCGTTCGAGTACCACATGGTATTGAACTTCGCGGCCAACATTTCAAATGGTTCGATGTCTAGGAAGGTCGCACCTTCTGGCATCTCCCATGCGATGAAAGAAACCAGGATTAGGAGCCAACTAAAATGGAACTCATATCCTTGGTCCTGGGCTTCTCTGCAGTCGAGCTCTAGTTGGTTTACCAAGTACTGCGCCCAATTCATCTGTAGGCCCTCCGTGCACTTTCTTGCGAGGTCTACTATGAATCCAGTGACTTGGGTTGGTCGGTTCTTGAAAACTATCTTTCCTGTGATCAGATGATAGGCGAGGCGTACTACGTCATTATGAATAGCCTTGTAGCTACACGTGCCCTTCTCAACATCACCATAAGTCTCTTTTATCTTCTGTTCTAAGGCTCGGTCTATGGTCTTTCCAGGGTAAAAATCATGTGGGTCAGGGCCTTGCGTGCTTATCCCAATGATTCGATGGATCAAGGTCAGATCCACTGTGATACGTCGATTCAACCATAAATATCCTCCATGGTAACAAGATAACATCAACTTAACACATCCATTCACTTCTTGATGTCTTCCGAAGTGCAGGATCTTCATAACATTAAGCAGGGTAGACTGCACGAGTTTATGGGTCCAAGGTTGGGGGATAATCTTTGAATTCTTACCTTTCGTCTTGGTCAGATACTTATGCGGGGCAAGCATACTGTAAGCTTTATGGTCTCCAAGGTTGAAGTCACTAAACTTTAGCGCTGCTATCTTATCCTGGTCTGTGCGAACTGCGCGTATCCCTTTCAGGAGGTATGCAATGACCAAGGAATAGTAAAAATCTCTGGGCATGCTATCTCTGTTCACTGTACCACTCAGAGGAGGTATATAAGAAGGTAAGATTCTTAGAATCAACTTAGCATTCGTGAGATCGTCTCTATGCCTTTTTTTCATTTCTGTCGTGATTCTAGAAGTTCCTGCTCCATGAGCAGTCGATGGAGAAGCTTGGACTCCTCCTGTCGATGATGCTTGCACACCTGCAAACATCCTTCTTTCTGACATGTCTTTCTCGGTCCTGAGATCAACGAGTACTTCCCTCGCAGATTCTTGAAGTGCGCTAAGATCTTCGGACATACGTGCTCGGAGTTAATACTATTGGGTTTATGAAGTAATGTAGACACGACAATAAGATGGAAAGTAAGGACGTAATGATCGTTGGACAATCTTAACCAAGGTTGCAAGCTCAAATTCTCGATTTGGAAAAAGTGTTCTTTGTGCATGGCGCGGCAGGATAAATAAGAAAATCAACAATGGATTGCTTGCAATGGGTACGAGGCTTCATTAACTCTTGTTCTGTCTGTTATGGCGTGGTCCATCGGTCAGGTGGCAAGCCATAAATGTTTTCTAGTCGTTCGGAGCATCAGTCGAATGGACATATCATCCCCAATGACTATATTGCTTCGCCACAACGAAGTGACCTATGTCGTTGTTCTGATATCTCGGCGAAGCTCAAATTCTGCAAATTTTCCTTCTGCGAGGCTCCCTCTGGAACCTTCTGTAATTTTTCAATCTTATCCCTCTTCCTACTTAGCTTCCTAGCCTTCTTTCTAGTGAGCTTTGTCTTAGTATTCTTCTTTCCATTCTGATTCTTATCTTCTTTAGATATAGTTACTATGCATTGTTGGGAATCTTTCAGGGTTAACATCTCTTCTGCCTCTAGAGTAAGTACTTTAGTCTTCTGAGGGTATTCTAATGGTCTTGCAACTTCGACATCAGAGTCTCTAGGGTCAAATAACTTTGATCTGTTTTCTTGTTCTTTAATCAATTGAGTGATCCTTTTGGTCATGAAATCTTTTAACTATTTTTTTTTCTGTTCTGAGGCCTCTTCTTCTTATTTACGTCTGACTTGATCTCTTTCAATCCAAGGTTTCCCTAGTAACATGGTAAACTGGGTGTTGTTTTCAATACATTTGATAATCTCAAAATATTCCTTTGTCAAAGTTCCATTGACAGTCGTAGATATCTGATCAAGCCTCCCACATAAACTTACCATCTTCCCTCTGAATAATCCTATTCCTCCTAATGAAGGGATCATAACAGGATTCCCTATAGCTTCCCAAGTTCTTTCTGGCATAATATTCACTTGTGTCTCTTCATCAAGAACACAGTCAATGTCGAAGTCCCCTATTCTTGCTTCAATGCATTATTTTTCTTTGAAAATATCTGATAATATGACATGTCAGTGGTCATTCGGGGTCTCCTTCATTTGTATCAATACTTTCTCTGATTCTTTTTGGGGTTCTTTCTTTTTTGGATCTGCCTTAGGATTTTCTTGGTTCAAATTCATTCCTTCAAGCTTAGCGATCATTCTAGGGAAATCCAACACTTCATGGTCCATAGCCTTACGACAAAGACAACGAGGTCTTCTTCTAGAGCATTCCTTACCAAGATGTCCTGGTCTTCTGCAACTATAATAGAGGGTCAATCCTCTCTTTCTTTTAAATGATCCCCAACTCCCTTTATATTGTGCACTAGGATCATAGGAGTTAACCTACAACAAATTCTTTCTAGGATCCTGCATCCATTTGTTAGTCCAAACATTCTTTCTTTGCATAGGTATAACATATCTTTCATTATTCTTATCATATCTACTTATATCAAATCTTATTTTGTCTATTAGTGGCTTGGTTTTCAAACTAGGACAGAATCTATCAAACATACCTAAATTCATATTCTACAAACAAAAATATTCGCTTATCTTACTTTTACAGAGCACAAAGCTTCCAGATCTTTCTTCTTTAACTATTCTTACCTCTATCAGAGTGCAGAGATTACATATATTACCTCTTTTATTCGGATCGAGGTTATTTTCTTAGCACATATCTTATAAACTGAGTAGGGTACTGCGTGCTAGGGCACAAATCTACGCACAAAGATTCCTTTTGCACAAGCCTCTTCTTTCTTAGTTCGAAGCAATCATAGTTTTAGGTCCTGACAATGGAGCCATTTTTTGGCACAGGGGCAGACCCAGGGTTCAACGCTCAAGAGCACACCAACAAATCCCTAACTAATGACCCTTTCGGCAACACCTGCGAAGCAGATGAAGTCTCACCCAAGGTAGAGGCAGGGGTGGTTGCAAGAATTCAAGTGCTTGCAACCTTAGCTGGGACACAGATCCGTGATTATATCGCTTACAGAGTACTTAGCATAGATCATTCGACAATATTCAACCCTTATTATACTTCGCAAATAGCACAAAGCATCGCAAGATTCACTTAGATCTAAGGTATTCCATCACTTAGCAATGGTAAAATAGATTAGATATGGTAGATCAACACTAAGAATCTTCATACATGTCAGATCTAACATTCACACACCTCTAAGAAGCACAAAGAATAAGTAAATATATCTAAATATATCAAAGCACTTAGCAATAGAAGGGATAAACACATCAACTCGAAGCACAAAGCATAACACATAGATTTACATGTTTCACCCCCACCCCGGGGCTATGTCCACCTGTTAGCAACAATTCTTGTCTTGGGCCCGAGAGCATCCAGAGCTGCAGGTTTCACGAAGAACGCCCAAGCGTAGCACGTAAAGCCCCATTTCAGGCTAAAAATCAAGTGAGCAGGCGAAATTATGTTGTCAACGGCCCGGATTCATCTATAAAAGTAGATCGACGTGCATCGGGATTTCGGGGCTGCCAAGTTGCCCGCATTTTAACACGAAGGATAGCGCCAGTAGTTCAAGGCAAATCTGGGTCATCTGATCCAGTTAAGACAGGTGGAAGTCAGTCGGCGTATCGGGGATAGCTGTTTCGGGAAACAAAGAGCTTCGCATTATTTACAGCTGAAATCGTCGATCGGCGAAACGCCGAAAGCACCTTTGGAGCCAAGCCCACGATCCTAGCCCCAGGTCACATCAAGCAAGCATGGGATTGGAAGCAACCCCTTTCTAAATAGCAGATGTTATCTCGACCATACATCTTAGGGACACGTAGTGCACACCCGTGCCATGTCGGCATTCGGGAGTTCGAGGGGTAAGCGCTCCTCGTCATTTCACATTTCGAAACCTCGAATCCCGAAATGCTGAAAGTGTCCAGGACCTGGGCCCAAAACATCACCAAATAAGTTCAGGCCCGTCAGATTTGAGAGGGACGTGTGGTGCCCAATTAGGCCATCTCGGTGTTTCGCTCATCGCAGATGTGAATAAGAAAGGATTAACTCCTTCCATTTGTGAACGCAGAAAGCGTTTTGGGAATAGACACAGGTTCATAGTCCGTGGTCACTTGGGAAAGAAAGGAGTTGTGCAAAAAGGGGCCGAAGGCATCGAGTCTAGTCGCCAAAAGGATCATCGTGATCTCCATGCGTCATCTGATCCGACTTCGATCCTGGTTTTCGCCTGGAGTAAATGAAGCTGAGAAGGGATGGTTGAAGCCTCTCTTCAGGCATTAAGTGCAAAGTATGGATAATCTGGCAAGCGGTCTGCTCGAGAGGGTCCTGTGTACCCATTCTTCTAAAGAAGCCATGCCAAGTCCTCGACCAGCCAGAGGAAATCTGCACACGCTAGCTCGACACTTAATGGCTCAACTACTCCCCTTGCAGGAGCCATGCGCAGTTTTTCTCTGAGTATATAAACTCAGTCTTTGTATTTTGTAATCTATCGATGGTAGAGCGAAGCTCCCGACTGTAAAGTTTTAACAGAAATTCTAGTTTTCTGGTTATGTATCTGTATGTGATATTTCTTGTTTTATGACAGACAATCTTTCTTACTCCATCTAATTTTCATCTCATACTGAGAGAGTTCGTGATCGACGGATTCGCACGAATTTGTGCAATTATGTTATGATAAAGGGTTTATTGTGGCATCATTGTATTCTCTAGTTTTTTGCGTTTGAATGTAAGAATATCTTGCATTTATATGTCTTCCCCTACAGTCTGTTAGAAACCGGATGTTTACGACTGAAATTTGCATCTCTCTGGTACAAGTCTTCCCCCTACTCACCCCTACAACAACTCACTGTCTGGAGTCATCTAAGACCTCACTTGCACATGTATGTCTGGCCTAGTTTAAGAGTTAGAACCACATCGTTGTGAGTTAACTTCCATCCGATCACCCCATTAAATAAATCATGACATAAATTTATGGGCGTCGGGCTCTTCTCATGCTGCAATCCAGGGGTGACTTCCGTCGCCAACATTTCTGGCACCGTTGCTGGGGACGAAGTTGAAGATTTTCCCTGGGAAGAACGACATTGAGCCTCTGATTCTGAAGGTGCATTAGACATCAAATCCCTTCAAGATTGCTACTGTGCACCTGGCGACTCCACTGTGGCAACTCCATTGTTCCCACATCACTATTTCAGTTGTGGCTACTGTTAGCACACCTGAAATCTGACCCTAAGGAGCTTTCTCGAGAAGGTTTCAGAAGCTGCTTTCTCAGCCTGAGAAGCTTCCTAGGGTAATGACAATGTTAAGATCTGGCCTTTGATGGTGAACAAGGACCATGCATATTTGAAGTTGTGCATATTTCACCTGGCGACTCCATGATTTGAGGATCGATTGGTGACTCCACTGGTTCGATATGGAGAAAATTCTCACTCAAAGGTTTGCTTTCTGTGACTTTTCCCAGATAGTTGGTTTTCCTAATGCACTTCCTGATAGAGACCAATGGAAAAATTTCCTCCCTGAATTTCATGCAAAAAGTTGGGAGGAACCAGCTGAGCATTTACTGCACTTCCATGAAGCTATTCATCGACACAATATCACGCATGAGGATGTCTGGATTAAGCTCTTCAGGTATTCATTGAAGGGAGATGCTCTTGAGTGGTGTCGATCTCTTCCCGCTGTGAGCATCCGCTCTTTAATGGGTTTTCATACATCTTTCAATTCATTTTGTAAAGATTATTTTCCCGTTGATTGTTTGTATGAAAACTGTTGTGAGGAGTTTTCTTCGCTTCATGAAGCTTCTGCTGGCCCTGAAGACCATGTCCATGATGAAACTTTTACTGTGGAGGAAAGCATTTGCTAGGAAAATATAGTAGAGGTGTTGAATGATATTAATTGTGTTAGCCCTAGAACGGAAGCATCTAACATCATATCAGATGCCTCTGTTCTTTTAGATGTTCATAACGATCAACATGCCTCTTGTGGAAATTGTGATTTTACAGAGCAAATGTGGTCCATGGTAGATGACTCACCTGGATATCGGGGTAGAGCAAATGTTCCTAGCAGCTCTGCTCATGATGACGAAGACCCTCTCTTTTTAAAAGAGGGATTAGTTGTGGAAGAGGATTCTTCTCTTTTCCTCCAGGGGGTTTCTCACGATATATTTTTACCTGGGATTAAAGAGAAAAAGATTATGTATGAGCAGCTAGAACCAGCAGGTCCCACTATCCCTAAAACATAAAATTTTTACAGGATCACTGTTCTGGAGGAGGATCATGTCAATGAAGTACACCCCCTTTTTGATGTATATTATAGTGATGATGAGTAGCAAGCTTATCCTACATTTGATCACTATAAAGATACTGAAGAGACACTCATCAAGAAGAACCACCCCATGGTCCCTATTTATGATGAATATGAATCAGACTTGGGGGAGAGCCAAGAAGGAGAGCAGAAAGCACCAGTGGAACAGGCGACTTCCTGCCCGGAGCCCACCCATTCACCTATGCAGACTCATGAAGTTCATCCCTGTAGGAGTAGCTGTGGAGCAGAGCAGGTCTGCTGCTACCCTTTTCACAGGGTTTTCCACTCATTCTATGACCCTGTCAGCGAGTACATGGAGTAGCATGTCCTTTATGCCTTGGAGCCGCCCTATTCCATATCAACTTCACCCTGTGAGGAGAAGTTGAAGAGTGTAGTCGTTCTGCTATCACGGTCACACCATATGCTGGTGATCACCGACAGAAAGAAAGATCTTCCCTTTAGGAAGTTACTTGATTGGCTATGGTGGAAGTCTGCTTTCACCTAGCCCCATGTAAAGTGTTTTATTAGTTTAGGATTGTATATAAATAAGCTCCTTTGAGCATGTATCTTTATTTTGTTTCTTTTATTTTTCGGTCTATATTTTCAGCAGCGGGATGTTTTGAGCCTGACTCCATATCCCAACAACAAGGCACTGAAGCTTCAGAATGAGTTCTTAGAGCATCACAGGGACGACTCTATCCCCCATGGAGCCTAATGTTAGAAACAATTCTTGTCTTGGGCCTGAGAGCATCCAGAGCTGCAGGTTGCACGAAGAACGCCCAAGCATAGCACGTAAATCCCCATTTCAGGGTAAAAATCAAGTGAGCAGGCGAAATTACGTTGTCAACGGCCCGAATTTATCTATAAAAGCAGATCGACGTGCATCGGGATTTCGGGGCTGCCAAGTTGCCCAGGTTTTAACATGAAGGATAACGCCAGTAGTTCAAGGCAAATCTGGGTTGTCCGATCCAGTTGAGACAGGTGGAAGTCAGTCGGCGTATTGGGGATCGTTGTTTCGGGAAACAAAGAGCTTCCCATTCTTTACAGCTGAAATCGCCGATCAGCGAAACGCTGAAAGCACCTTTGGAGCCAAGCCCATGATCCTAGCCCCAGGTCACATCAAGAAAGCCTGGGATTGAAAGCAACCCCTTTCTAAATAGTGGATGCTATCTCGACCATACATCTTAGGGACACGTGGCGCACACCCGTGCCATGTCAGCATTCGGGAGTTCGAGGGGTAAGCGCTCCTCGTCATTTCACATTTCGAAACCTCGAATCCCAAAATGTCGAAAGTGTCCAGGACCTGGGCCCACAACATCACCAAATAAGTTTAGGACTGTCAGATCTGAGAGGGACGCGTGGCGCCCAATTAGGCCATCTTGGCATTTTTCTCATCGCAGATGTGAATAAGCAAGGATTAACTCCTTCCATTTGTGAACGCCGAAAGCGTTTTGGGAATAGACATAGGGTCACAGTCCATAGTCACTTGGGAAAGAAAGGAGCTGTGCAAAAAGGGGGTGAAGGCGTCGAGTCTAGTCGCCAAAAGGATCATTGTGATCTCCATGCGTCATCTGATCTGACTTCGATCCTGGTTTTCTCCTAGAGTAAATGAAGCTGAGAAGGGGTGGTTGAAGCCTCTCTTCAGGCATTAAGTGCAAAGTATGGATAATCTGGCAAGCATTCTGCTCGAGAGGGTCCTGTGTACCCATTCTCCTAAAGAAGCCATGCCAAGTCCTCGACCAGCCGGAGGAAATATGCACACACTATCTCAACACTTAATGGCTCAGCTACTCCCCTTGCAGGAGCCATGCGTAGTTAAGGTGGCGTCTGAAAAAGAATACCCGTCTGAATTTGGCTGAAGGGACCGCAAGCCTAGATAACTGGGCACACCAATGTTAGGCGTTTTTCTCTGAGTATATAAACTCAGTCTTTGTATTTTGTAATCTATCGATGGTAGAGCGAAGCTCTCGACTGTAAAGTTTAATAGAAATTCTAGTTTTCTGGTTATGTATCTGTATGTGAGATTTCTTGTTTTATGACAGACAGTCTTTCTTACTCCATCTAATTTTCATCTCATACTGAGAGAGTTCGCGATCGACGGATTCGCATGAATTTATGCAGTTATGTTATGATAAAGGGTTTATTGTGGCATCATTGTATTCTCTGGTTTTCTACATTTGAATGTAAGAAGATCTTGTGTTTAGATGTCTTCCCCTACAGTCTGTTACAAACCGGATGTTTACGAAATACCTTTGCATCTCTCTGGTACAAGTCTTCCCCCTACTCACCCCTACAACAACTCACTATCTGGAGTCATCTAAGACCTCACTTGCACATGTATGTTTGGCCTAGTTTCGGAGTTAGAACCACATCGTTGTGATTTAACTTCCATCTGATCACCCCATTAAATAAATCATGACATAAAATGATGGGCGTTGGGCTCTTATCCTGCTGCAATCCAGGGGTGAGTTCCGTCACCAACACCACCAACTCTTCTTCTTTATTGCATCTTCAATCAGTTACAACACAGAGCCACCAAAACCCTTCTTTGCATAGGATAGAAGATCTGCGCATATCGCTAGATCCTTCTTCCTTGTGCTACAAAAGAAATCCTTCCACAACTCTTGACTTGCACTTATCTCTGCAATCCTCTTACAGTCATGGACAGAGCACTTAAAAAATCTCTTAGCACTTAGCTTACATCACATACATCCCTATATCTTCTGATACATGCCTAGATATCTATATATACATTACAAAAGTGGGCCTAATCGTGGGTAATCCCATAGGCCGACATCCCTTTCCCATTACATAATCCCCAAAACCCAAAAGGGACCCAAAAGTGGGTCGAGATTCCGCAATCTCCACTTTGTCTAGCGCTCCATCTTCGACAGGCTGTTGAAGTCCCAAAAATGGTCAAACATGACCAAGTATCTCCCAAAACTTGGTCAAGGGCAAACAATATTATTGTGGTGTTGTTATGGTTATATCGTTGTTTATCTTCCATTTCTAGCTAATTATTTATGTTTTGCATACTATTTTATATCTGGAATATTACAAGTGGTATCAGAGCAGCTTCCTCGATAGAAAATTGTGGGTTAAATTTTTTTTTCAGGGTAGAGACGTATTCCAACGTCTTTAAGCTACAAAGATCCATCGTTACGTGCATAAACCTGTGGTCGAGGATTCATACATGTAGGAAATACAAGTGGTACTTAAGCACATATCTGTTGGCCACCCTTGTAACCCATGTTGGTACCCCTTTGAGTGGTAGTGCATCAAACAACACATGTATACGGATTGGCCTAGATCTCATGAATCCCTCCATAGATAAATCGAACGACTGCCTAACTTCTATAGTGACACCAAGAAAAACACTCAGGAATATACCCTATAGTACCTCGGTAGTCAGATAGTACGACTAAGGGCATGGTCTAGCCTCCTTAGTTGGTTCCCTGAGATATTGGGCTGAGTACCACTGTTGGACCCCACACGTGTATCACAGAGATATAGCACAGGGAAAACCCTTGTCTGTAGAACCCTTGAATACCCTAACCCTTGGGAAGGAAACAAAAACAGATCAGACAAGATCTATTGCCGCACAATTGTGTCTCATGTATTTAGGTTACAAAATTACTACACATTTCTTCATGCTAAGAATTTGGGCATTTCATCACTGCAATATTCTTCAGATCGGAGTATAACTCCACAGGAGTAAAAAGAAAAAAAGTATGGATCCTTTTGGTACCATTATTTGAGACCTATCCCATTGGATTCCTCTCTTCACCCTTATCGTATTCATACCTATCATTTTTCAAAAAACAAAATTCTCATGGACCTGACCCCCTTCCAACACCCTTATTTGGGCTTTACCCCATTGGATTCAACTCGTCGCCCTGATCATTGTGATACACTTCACCCATAACCCATTTTATGTGTAGTCCCACCCACTCCTTTTCGTTTTCCCTCTTCATCATGGACCACACCCGTAGCCAAGACTTGGAAGCTCTCTTCAATGCCTTGCACTCTAATTTCATCGAAATCCAACAAGAAGTGAGACAACTTAGTGCCAATATTTCCACCATCAATAAAAAAATGCATTCCTCCATTGACATAAAAATAGAGGACCTCAAACAAGACCTTGATACCCATCTTGAATCCTTCACTACGATGATCTACGCCAAGCTGCATATCCCTGCAGATCTTCCCTCATCTGACCCACCTTTGCAAACCGAAGATGTAACTTCCTGTCATTCCGAGAATTTTTACCCTGATCACTTTCAGTATGACCTATGCCTTCTGCGTGTGGATGTGGCCAAATTTGATGGCTCAGATCCCACTGGTTGGGTAACTCAAATGGAACATTATTTCTCTTTGTATGGAATTACGAATGAGTTGTCCAAACTTCGATATGGTGTTATCCATCTAGATCAAGAATGTTGGCAATGGTGGAAATGGAGAAAAAATGCCTGCCAAGGGTATGTGGCTTGGACACACTTTGTGGTAGATCTTTATGAATGCTTTGACACTGACATAAACCATTTAGGCCGTTTGAAAAAGTTGAAACAATCTAGCACAGTGGAATACTTTATAGCCTCTTTTGAGCGATTGGATTTTCATACAGAGGGCATGTCTCATGCTTTTTTCTGAGAATGTTTTATCAATGGTTTCAAGGATGATATTCATGCCCATGTCCTCATGGCTCGACCTTAGAGTTGGGTGGACACTACTAAATGAGCTAAGGAAACACAACAGGTTGTCTCTTCTCAAAATTGCAAACCCTCCTTTATTCCTCGCACTAAACCAGTCACAACACTCCTATTACTCCACTAAATATTCATAAATTGACTAGGGCCGAAATGGTTGAACACCAACTCAAAGGTCTTTTTTATAATTGTGATGAAAAATATTTTCCTAGGAACAAGTGTAAGGAACAAAATATTTTTATGGCCATCTCGGAGGATGTTTCGGAAGAAGATGTTGAGGTTCCCCTTGTGTCCGTGTCTTCTGAACCCAGTAACATGAGCCCTCCCTCAGACCCTCCCGAAATAGAACCCATCATTTAACTAAATGATCTCACTGGTTTCTCTACTCCCCAAACCCTCAAGCTAATTGGTTACATTAAGAAGGTCATCATTCTTGTTGATAGTGGAAGCACCCATAATTTTATTCGTTGCCGCATTGCCCAAGGAACTAATTGTTATATCTGTGTCGTCAATAATTTTCAAATCATGATTGCCAATGGTGGGTCCATGAAATGTGGAGGGCATTGTGAAAATGTGTGTCTCCAAATTGGTGATTACCACATGAAATCTCATATGTTTACTATCAACATGGGTGATTGTGACATTGTGTTGGGTGCAAAATGGCTAAGGACTTTGGGTTCTATTCTCATTCATTTTAAGGAATTAACCATACAATTCGACCAGGAGGGAAAACAATATAAGTTCCAAGGCATCATCGTCGGTTCCCCAGAGATCATCAGTTCCCATTGCATGGAAAAACTGCTCAAAAAAGGTCATTCTGGCATTATTTCCCAACTCCATGCCATACAAGCCACTGAGACACCCTCTGTCTCACATGAATTTCAATCTATCCTCTCTAAACATCAAGTGGTTTTTCCACTCCCCATGGACTCCCTCCTTCCCGTGGTGTTCATGATCATTCCATTCCCCATGTCCCATGAAGCCTTCCTCCCAATATTCGTCCCTATCATCATCCCTTTTCCCAAAAAAATGAAATTGAGAAAATTGTTCAAGAATTGCTCAACGCAGGTGTTATCCACCCTAGTACGAGCCCCTAATATTCTCCTGTCGTCATGGTCCTTAAAAAAGAAGGTTCTTAGCACATGTGTCCTGACTTTTGCAACCTCAACAAACTAACCATTAAAGACAAATTTCTCATTCCTGTCATTCATGACCTCTTGGATGAATTGAGTGGTGCCCAGTTCTTCACTAAACTTGATGTTCGTCCTCGCTACCACCAGATCTATATGAATGAGGAAAACATTCTTAAGAATGAATTTAGAACTCATGAGGTCCACTATGAGTTTTTGGTCATGCCCTTTGGCTTGTGTAATGCTCGCTCCACTTTCCAAAGCCTCATGAATCATGTCTCCATCTTGCTCATCTTGCTCATGTGAATCGAGTTCTCCATCTACTTTCTCAGCACCAACTTTTCCTCAAACAATCTAAATGTGATTTTGGCGCCTCAGAAGTAGAGTACTTGGGTCATCTTGTTGGGAAGCCCGGTGTCAGGGTGGAACCTAAAAATATTGAAGCTATGCAAGATTGGCCTCACTGAAAGACTCTCAAAATCTTACGTGGATTTATGGGTTTAATAGGTTATTATCACAAGTTTGTTGAGCATTATAGAAATATTGTGACACCTCTCACTGCTCTCCTTAAAAAGAATTCTTTCACTTGGACTCCAACAGTTGCTCAGGATTTTCAAACCTTGAATATGGCCATGTGCACCACTCCAGTCCTGGTCCTTCCCGATTTCACAAAGACCTTTGTCCTGGAATGTGATGCTTCCGGGAAAGCAATTGGTGCAATCCTTATGCAAGAGGGTTAGGGTTCAGCCTTTACTAGAAAACAACCGTCAGAGATACATTTGGGCAAATCAATATATGAAAAGGAAATATTGTCTATTCAACATGTCATGGATCTTTGGTGCCCTTATCTATTGGGGAAACACTTCAAAATTAAGACAGATCATCCAAGCCTCAAGTATTTTCTGGAACAACGTCTTTCCTCCCCAAAGAAAAAAAAATGGGTGACTAAGTTCTTTGGATATGATTATGAGATAATTTACAAGAAAGGTAAGGAAAATGTGGTTGTTGATGCACTTTCTGGAAAATATGGAAGGGTCCCTTTTTTCTCTTTCCTTCATTGTACCATATTGGCTCCAAGTTGTTCGCCAGGAATGGCTACACAATCCCAAAATTTTGCATATGATACAACTATTGTAGTCCAATTCTCCAGTCTCCCTAGGGTACTCTTGAATTAGTGATGAGCTTCGATACAAAGGCTATTTGTATTTAAGTAAACAATCAAAACTTAAATCGACAGTACTTTCTGAGCTTCATGCTACACCCACTGTTGGGCACTCAGGATTTACCAAAACCTATGACTGGGTCAAACGTTCTTTTTTTTGGGATGGTATGAAAGAGGACGTTCACAATTTTGTGGTTGAATGTGATGTTTGTCAATGCAACAAGGGAGAAACAGTCAAATCTCCTGGCACACTACAACCACTTCCGATTCCACCTACTATTTGGCAGGATATCCCTATGGATTTTATTGTAGGCTTACCTAAATCGGGAAATAAATTAATCATCATGGTGGTAGTTGATATTCCTTTCAATTATGCTCATTTATGCTCTCTTCAATACACATTTACAACCTCCACTGTGGCTCAAATTTTCATGGATCGGGTCTTCAAGCTTCATGGCATGCCTCATTCTATTGTTTTTTATCACGACCCAACTTTCACCAACAAGTTTTGGCAAGAACTGTTCAAGATAGAAGGCACCCAATTGCATATCAACACAACTTATCATCCCTCGACTGATGGTCAAAATGAATTTGTCAACAAGTGTTTGGAAACATATTTGAGGCGTTTTGCATCGGAAAGGAAAAATCAGTGGGCTCAATGGTTACCACTAGATGAATGGTGGTACACCACTTCTTACCATAGAGATACCCACATGAATCCTTTTGAAGCATTATATGGAAAAAATACACCTTCAATTCTCTCATACTTTCTAGGTGTCTCGAAGGTCCATGTGGTTGACCAAAAACTTACAGTTCGAGAGGATATTCTCCATACCCTCAAAGATAATTTGGTCATGCCCCAAAATCGCATGAAGCAACAATAAGATCAAGGTCAATTTGAACATCAATTTGCAAAAGGAGATCAAGTTTTTCTTCGAATACAACATTACAAGCAAAATTCCCTCAAGGCTAACCATTGTCAGAAACTGGCGCCCAAATTTTATGGTCCTTATACCATTCTTAAGCATGTGGGACATGTGGCATATCAGTTAAATTTTCCTAGTCATTCTAAGCTCCATCCTGTTTTTCATGTTTCCTTCTTAAAGAAGGTGATTGGAACTAAGTTCTAAACTCAAACCAACCTTCCTGAGTTGGATGAAAAAGGTTCCATTTGGATACAACCACAAGCAGTTTTGGACCAGCGCGAGTGTCGTTCACATCAAAAAACCATCAAGGAAGTGTTAGTCCAGTGGAAAGATACAACTCCAATAGATGCCACTTGGGAACCAACTACCATTATGTAACAATTTCCTCATCTCAATCCTGGAGGACAAGGCTATTTTTAAGGGGGAGTAAATGTTAGGGACCTAACCCCTCACATAGGTAGAATAATATATTTCCATGTAATAAAGGTCAATATTAATAAGTCCTATAAATAAGGAAGAATAAGTCAAATGTAAGAAGACCTAATAGAAGCTTCCTCTTCTAGAAGGATCTTCCTCTAGATTGTTCTTTTGATAGACATATTTAGTATAAATAGGAGTAGAGGGTATGGGAAGTTTTGTCTTGGATATTATTGTAATAGAGCTCTGCTCTGCTGGAGGTTTCCCCGTCGAAGAGGCAAGTGAACATTGCTCTTTGTAATCAAAGTGCTCTTTCTAGTGTTATTCTGGTATTATTGTGGCATTGTTTTGGTTATATCGTTGTTTATCTACCATTTCTAGCTAATTATTTATGTTCTGCATACTATTTTATATCTGGAATATTACATAATATTATAAATCTATGGTTTCATTTCATTTGACTCATAAATCCAGATCAATGGTATCAGAGAGGTCTGCTCCTTGTCATTTTTTTAATGCATGTCCCTGACGCGATCAAAGTATAGAGAGTTAGGTCTCAAGATTTCTTCTCTTGAGGAAAACTTTTCTCGCACGCCAAAGAAACCGTCCATGGAGGGTGAAAAGAAAGATGTCGAGACAAGAGATCTTTTCAAAATATTGCTCGGGGAAGCCCTTCAACAACATGAGAACGAGATAATGGAAAAAATTTCACAAATCCTTCAACGATTGTCTACAAGCGACGCATCCACCTCAAGCAGAGGCGCCACCCCCTTCAAGGTACAAATCAATTTTGATATTTCTATATTTGAAGGTCAAATAGGTGCGGATGTCGTAGATAATGGTTAAACCTTATAGAAGGGTATTTTTCTATCCACAACTTTTCTGATAGGTAAAATATTACATTTTCCCTCCTCAAGGTCATCCCCCATGTCAAATATTGGTGGGAGACTTTCTATGAGCAAAAGGAAATAGAAGGATCCACATTATTTGCAGTTGCACCCACTTGGGGTCCTTTTAGGGATACTATTAAGGAACAATACTAACCTGTTGGAAGTTAGGACAACTTGTATACAAGATGGACCACACCGCAATAGGAAAGAGATCGAACAATGCCAGAGTTCACCAATGTCTTCGATACCTTGCGCACCAAGCCAGGTATCAAAGATTCTGAGCGACATATGGTGCTCAAGTACCATGACGGTATGCATAGATACATCCATACATAAATGGATTTTTTTGGCATGTATGCGCCCTATCGATATTTCGTCAAAATCAAGGAAAAACTTAAACAAAATACATGACAATTTGGGTCTGGGAACCCCTTAGAGTATAATAAAGGCAAGGGCATCCCCAACCCGTAGAAAAAAGGATAGAGCAAAGATGGGAAACCTCATGAAAACTATTCCAAGCCACAAGAAAAGAAGGAAAATGGGAAGATGAAGAAAAATACTAGGAAGTGGTGTGAATTCCATAAGATCCCCTAGCATAACACTACTGATTTCCGCTCAAAACAATAATTGGTGGCTGAGGTAAAATCCCTTGAATCAGATGTAGGTTTCGAATTTGATTCAGAACCAGAAAAGGGAAGACAAATCAATGATGCAGAACCCAGTGCCACCCTTGGTACCACCAAGATCCATCCCAACAAACCTAATGATCCAGAGGAAGGCGAGTGCCTCTTTCATTCACAAATGTGGGTGAAAGGAACTCTGCTACACTTCATCGTTGATAGCGGTAGCCAAAATAACCTTATCTCAACAGAGGTCGTTAAGAGGTTAGCCTTATCGACAATGACACATCCACAAACCTACACCATCGAATGGCTCCTTCAAGGAAGCAATCTTCGCGTCGACCAAAAGTGTCGATTGTCATATGACATCAAGCCATTGAAAGATGAGGTATTGTGTGATGTTGCTTCCCTTGAATTTTGTGATTTTATTTTTGTCCAACCTTATTTATGGAAACGCCATGTTGTATATGTGTTTAGGCCTCATATTGTTATTATTACTTTAAGCAATAAATTCTATAGGATACCCGAGGTAGTCCCACCTAGTTCTATTTCCTTGATCTTTGCCAAGTAATGCAAGAAGGCCATTTCTCAGACTAGGAAGTTTGTCTTCTTCATGATTCCCTCTCAGAGTGAGTGAAAGGTAGCAGCCACATCCATGGCCTCTGTGGTAGACCTCTCCACGCAGTAGAAGCTACTAGATAAGATTGTGGAAGTATACAAAGACATATTCTCATCACCTACTGGGGTACCTCTGCACTGTCAGGTCAAGCATCCCATTGATCTAACCCTCGATGCACCACTACCCAATGGGCCAGTTTATCGATTCTCTCTGCTAGAAAATGAGGAGATCAAGTCTCAGATCCAAGGATTTCTCCATAAGGTGCACATATGACCTAACTCATCACCTTGTGGAAGCCTAATCGTGATGGTGCAAAAGAAATATGGGACCTGGTGACTTTGCATTGATTACGAGGCTCTAAATAAAATCACTCATGAACTGGTACCCGATTGTTCGAATCGATGATCTCCTTGATCAGCTCAAGAGGGAAAAATACTTTAGTAAGATTGATATGAAGTCTGGCTACCATCATGTCCCAATAAAACAAATAGATGTATGGAAAATTTCCTTCAAGTCAAAATAAGGACTTTTTGAATGGCTTGTCATGCCCTTTGGTTTGACAAATTTCCCAACAACTTTCATGAGGATGATGGACAATATTTTGTGGCCTTTCACTAATTTTTTGTGGTGGTGTATCTGGATGACATCCTCATCTACAAAAATACTTGGGGAGAACACTTGTATCATATTCAACAGGTTCTACACAAATATGCGGCAGCACAAGCTATATGCCAACTTGGAAAAATACTTCTTCGGCATGGACAAGGTCCAGTGCCTAGGATACCCAATTTTTGAATGTCTAGGGTTTTGGAATTCATGTTTATTGTAAAAAGGCCTTCAGATCCTCATTTTACTAATGTTCTTGCGAATGAGCATAGCCATCACATCTCTTTTCAGAGATAACTTGCCAATATTCTAGCAAGCTTGTTTTCAGTCTGCATTTTACAGTTTTCAACTTATTTCTTATTTAATAGAATTCAAGTTTTACTATATCTTTATTATTTTTCACTATGTCTCTGTGCTAATATTATAAATCTATGGTTTCATTTCATTCTACTCATAAATTCAGATAAGTGGTATCACAATGGTCTGCTCCTTGTCGTTTTTTCTAATACATGTCCCTAACGTAGTCAGGGTATAGAGAGTTGGGTCTTGAGCTTGTTTCTTTTGATGACAACTTCTCTTGCACGCCCAATAAACCGTCCATGGTGGAAGAAAATAAATATGACGGGACCTGAGAACCTTTCAAAATGTTTCTCAAGGAATCCCTTGAGAAAACAAGTTACAAGATAATGGAAAACTTTGCACAAATCTTTCGACGACTACCGACAAGTGACGCATCCACCTCAAGCGGAGGCGCCACCCCCTTCAAGGTACATATCAATTTTGGTGTTCGTATATTTGAAGGTCAAATAAATTCAGATGTTGTAGATAAATGGTTAAACCTTCTAGAAGGGTATTTTCTATCCACAACTTTTCTGATACGAAAAATATTACATTTGTGCTCCTCAAGGCTATCCCCCATGTCAAATATTGGTGGGATAATTTTTGTGAGAAAAAGGAAATAGAAGGATCCACAGTATTTTTAGTTTCACCCACTTGGGGCTCCTTTAGGGATGCTATTAAGGAAAAATACGACCATGTTGGAATTTATGATGACTTGTATACAAGATGGACCACATTGCAGTAGGAAAGAGACCAAACAGTGCTAGAGTTCACCAATGTCTTCCATACCTTGCACACCAAACTAGGTATTAAATATTCTAAGCAACATCTAGTGCTCAAGTACCACGACAATATGCATAGATACATCTAGACATAAATGTATTTTTTGGAAATCTCATCCTTGGGTGCGACCTATCAATATGTCGTCAAAATCGAGCAGAAGATTAAACACAAGACACAACAATTTGGGTTTGGGAACCACTCACAACAAAATAAGGGAAAGGGAAACTGAACAAAGGACATAGAAAATATAGGAAAACTCAGGACAACTAATCCAAGCCACAAGCAAATAAGGACAATGAGAAGATGAAGAAAGATGCTGGGAAGTGGTGCAACTTCCATAAGAGCCCCTGGCATAACACTATCAATTGTCGCTCAAAGCAGTCATTGATGGCCAAGGTAAAAGCCTCTAAATCAGATGTGGGTTCTGACTCTGATTTAGAACCAGAAAAGGGGAGACAGATCATTGAAGTGAAACCTAGGTCCACCGTTGTTACCACCATGACCCATCCTAATGAACCTGATGAGCCAGAGGAAGGCGAGTGCCTCTTTTATTCATAGATGTGGGTGAAATACACTCTAGTACACTTCATCGTTGATAGCGGTAGCCAAAAGATCCTTATCTCATCAAAGTTCATAAAGTGGCTATCCCTACCAACAACAACGCACCTGCAACCATACACCATCAGATGCTTCCATCAAGGAATCGATCTTCACATCATCCAACAATGTCTCCTATTGTACGACATCAATCCATTGAAAGATGATATATTGTTTAACGCTACTTCCCTTGAAGTTTGTGATGTTCTTTTGGCCCAACCTTATTTATGCAAATGTCATGTTTTATATGAGTCTAGGCCTCGCAGTGTTATTATTACCTTGAACAAGAAAGTCTACAGGATACCTGAGGTAGTGTTGGGTATGTGTTATATTCTTTGCATGTGTGTGTGGGTGCATAAGATATGACAACTGTGTCTGACGATCCCTCTAGTACTTCTCTTTGTGTTGTGTGTGCCGAGCACTTTCCTATGGGGATCCTAGGGGGGGGGCAAGTATGCCCTCCCTTGGTTACGCGCAACGTTCAGGGCAGTGCCCCAAATTTTGTTTTTTGGGCAGTTTTTTCTATTTTTAGCGGTTTTGTAAATTAATCCTGAATTAAAGGATTAGGGTTTTGGTATCTACATAATACCTAAAAAAATTGTATATATATTGTATGGTGAATGGTGAAATTCGATATAATGAATATAAGAAAGGTTTTCCCGGTTGAGGGTTTCTGATATAAAATCTCTATGTACTTTGTGTATGAGCCATTGATTAAATTTTGTTTTTCTTAAGAATCTATATGCATTGCTTTACTTCACATGTTTAAAAATTACATGTGGTATCATAGCTCGTTTTTGGCTTCAAAGGGATGCCTTTGTTGTTGAGGGTTTGGTTCGGTCTTGATAGATCAAGTTTATCTTGGGTCTGTGATAAACCTGGGTTTAATGGGAGATTTTGCAGTGGAGATTCAAGTATAGAAAGAGGAATGGTGAGCTCATCTAGAATTGAGATAGAGAAGTTCAACGGTAAAATATTTGAGCTATGGAAGATCAAGATGGAGGACCTTCTTGTAGAAAATGAACAATGGATCACTGTGGATCCTAGTACACATCCTACTGGTACACTGTCTACTAGCACATAGGCTACTGGTACACAACCTACTAGTACACAAACTACTAGTACACCAGCTACTGGTATGTTGAAGGAATATTGGGAGAAGTTGGACAGAAGAGAAAGGAGTATTATTCGACTCTGCCTAGTAGATTCAGTTTTGTTGAATGTCTTGAGAGAATCTACAGCCAAAGAACTATGGGATAAGTTGGGGAATTTGTATCAATCAAAGTCCCTGGTAAACAAGTTGTTTCTTCGAAAGAAGTTGTATCATCTTAGGATGGAATATGGAGATTCTAT
>SNQJ01S0027074.1:113368-128036 GCA_010110895.2 Picea sitchensis | reverse complement strand
CCCCAAAAGGTCAAAGAAGTCAAAGTTCTTACAAAGAAGATATTATTTAAATAATAAAGTGAAGTGATAAAGTCTAAGAGGATTATTTAAATAATAAAGTAAATGGAGAACTTTCTATTTATGAAAATTGGTTATAAGAAGGTTAACCCTAAAATGAGGAAAGTGGGTTAAGTGGTCAAGTGGCTATTGGATATATGGACAAGTGGCAAATTGGACAAATGTGACTATGTGGACAAAGTGGCTATGTGGACAAAGTGGTCTAGAATATGCTTCTAAGGAAGCTACTTGGAGAGTATAAATAAGAGGCAAGGGTCTCTTGTAGAATCATCTCTTGAGCATATAGTGAAGCTCTATTATGAGAGAGAGATTAACTGGAGGATCTCATGGACACATCAAAGTTTCTGTAAGTCTGAGATCTTGATGATGAAAGTTTCAGAAGTTCAAAAACCCTAGTTTTAGAAGGAGTACACAAACAACAATGAGCTAGAGCATGTACATACACGGGCTACAGTGAGGCATGACATGTACACACGCGGGCTGAAGGAAGGCAGAGCGTGCACATTTGGGTGGAAGTCATAAAGACTTGAGTGTGAGCTGGTGCCAAGCTCTTGAAGGCTGAAGCAAGTTCCAGATCTTCATTCTATGGGCTCAGATCTACCATATAAACTTTGGTATGGTTACATATTTGTCTTGATGGATACTCTTGCTTATTGTATGGTGAATGCTTGAGGCATTCTTGGTATGGCTGTTGTGATATGGTTATGTTGGTTGATTGATAGATTGGGAAACACTCTTATGGTTCAGTACTGATATGATTGCCATAGTATACTAGTTTCTTATACATGATTAAGTAGCATTCATATTGTATAGTTGAGGAGCATGAGTAAGTTGTTGGAGAATATGGATGTGTTGAGATTGGTTATGGTACAGATTGGACAGTGAAAGACATAAGTGAATGTGACTGAAGTCTGCAAAGGATCTAAGTTTTTCATGGAGAGAAAACCCTAATTGTTCAGAAGGAATACACAGGCTGTAGTATAGACAGGCCGCGTACATACGCGAGCTATACTACTGGTAGGGTGCATACATATGCATGCTGCACTACTGACAAGTCACGTACCTATTGACAGATTGGTATCTGTTGAGGATTGATTCGTCTTCTCAGTTGGTGTTTAGTTATGTAAGCTGAGTCTTGCATTATAGAGATGGTGCTCTTGTGGAGTTGTAACTCTATTCAGTTGTTGTTGATAACCCAAGGATTGTAGTCCGTAATAAAAAGAAAATTGTACATACATCTTGTGTTTTTTGTGTTCCTTGTGGTGATGACTTATTGATGATATATGTTCACATTTAACTGGTTATAAATGATAGTAATAAGTGATGAGTAATTGGTGTTTTCTAGCTAATGAAGGAGTTTTGTGAAGGGAAGTTGAAAAAGAGACCTACACTGATTCACCCCCCTCTTAGTGTGTTCGATGTGTCCAATAGATTCTCTCAGGTAGAGGGAATTGATTATGAGGAGACATTTTCTCCTATAGCCTGATACACTTCCATCCATACTATCATTTCCCTAGCAACATCCATGGGTTGGAGACTACATCAGATGGATGTAAAGACAACCTTTCTCAATTGTGAGATTGAGGAAGAAGTTTACATCGAGCAACCAAATGGATTCATGATACATGAGAAGAAGTCTCATGTGTACAAGTTGAAGAAAGCCCTGTATGGACTAAAATAGGCACCTCGTGCATGGTACGAGAAGATGGATGGATTCCTGATGAGTTTGGGCTTCAACAAGAGTCTTGTTGATCCAAACCTATATTATCATATTGTTGGTGACAAGTGCCTGATTTTGGTCATGTATGTTGATGATTTATTCCTCACCGGTTCAGAAAGTCTTATTGCTGAATGCAAGCGTGCATTGACTTATGAATTCGAGATGAAGGATCTGGGTATGATGCACTACTTCTTGGGACTAGAAGTATGGCAGAGGACTGATGAGATTTTCCTGAGTCAAGGAAAATACACAGTGGAGATATTGAAGAAGTTCGGTATGACAGACTACAAATCCATGCCTACATAGATGGTGATGGATCTGAAGAAAATGAATGAGGATTCTACTGATTTAGGCGAGATTGATCCACATCTTTACCGACAACTGATTGGATCATTGATGTATCTGGTTAACACCAAACCTGATATATGATATGCAGTGAACGTACTCAGTCAGTTTATGAGTCAGTCGAGATAGACTCATTGGATAGCAGTAAAGCATGTGTTGAGATATATACGAGGCACAATTGGATATGGATTGAGGTATGCCTTCGGTGAAGACATGAGATTGCAGGGATATGCCGATGCAGATTGGGTAGGGAGCGCAGTGGACCAGAAGAGCACATTTGGTTGTATTTTTACTTTGGTATCTGCCATGGTTTCCTGGTGCAATAGGAAACAAAGCTCTGTAGCTTTGAGTATCGCAGAAGAAGAGTAAATAACATTATGTGTGGCAGTCTACGAAGCAATATGGCTTTGCAAGCTCCTTGCAGATTTATTTGGTCATGAGATGGATTCCACTATTATCCATTGCGATAACCAGAGTTGCGTGAATCTCTCAGAGATCTTGTGTTTCATGATAAATCGAAACACATTGAGATCAAATACCATTATATCAGAGATATGGTGCAGAGGAAAGAAGTACACATGCAATACCTTTCTACACATGAGCAGGTTGCATATGTCTTCACCAAAATGTTTGCCAAGACGAAGTTCGAGTACTTTTGTGAGAGACTTGGCTTGGTGGAGAATGCCTCCCTAGTTGAGAGGGAGTGTTGATGATTGCAACATCATGTGACATTCTCCAAGTTGTTCTCCTCCGGACTGAGTTGAGTCGATCTGTGAGAGGGCCCATGTGATGGGTGTGTCATTCTCCTTTGGACTGAGTTGAGACGATGTGTGCCCAAGTGTTGGGTGTGCCCATGTGATGGGTGTGCGTCAGACTCTTGACTGAGTTGTGATGACGTGTGGTCTCGTGTTGTGTAGTCCTCTGGACTGAGTTGAGTAAGCTTGAGATGGTCTCTTGCCTTGTACTCTTGTGGACCGAGTTGAGTCATCTTGAGATGGTACTCTAGATGGTTCTCCCGTGGACTCAGTTGAGAGATCTATTGAGTAGGATGTCCCTATTGCTGAGCGTAGGTGGACATGTCCCTAGTGGCTGAGCACTAGTGGGCGTGTGAGATCCTTGCTATATTGTTTGAGAGTAAGATTTACTAACCCTAATTTGTGATGTAAAGGGTACAAGTCGGACCCACTATGTGTGAAAGATAATTAATATTTATGTAATGATTAATTATATTACTGAGTTATTGAGGTCGTCCCTATTGTGCCAAGAGGCACACCTATTGTTGTGTCTAGTCTTGTTTAAATAGAGGTGAATCCCCATTAAGGATTACACACACTCTCACTTGTCATTTCAGAAATTTTAGCAAGTGCATGTACGACTGAAGTGCACACCTCTCTTGGGTGCTAGGTTCTAGGTTTTGGTAAGCACCCTTTTGTGTGCTAGGTCTATGGTGTTGGGGGATCTTCTATTGAGAATATAGCAAAGGATTGYTGGGTTTTTCCCCTTGTTTGAGAAGGGTTTTCCCAGGATACTTCTTGTGTTCTTGTGCATGGTTATTCTTCTTGTGATCTTGGTTATTGCAACACTTGTGTGTGGTGTTGTTGCATTTGTTTATGGTTCAAGTACATGATAAATGAAATAAACCTCATGATTGAGCCTAGAAATCATTAAAATTCAACAGTAAGTTCATGATGTTGGCATTCTGAGTGATGCCGACCTGTTCAAGCTTAGAAACGGTGGAGGAGATTATCATTAATGAATTGTTATTAGCCAGGTTGATGTCTTCATGCCTGTGAAAGATCCATCTTACCTTCTTGATATCATCATTGTCCATAACTATCCAATCCTCCCTTTCCACATGAATACAACCCAAAAACAAATTATGTGGACACAATAAAACAACTGGCCAATAGACCGAAGCATCAAACCACAAACTGTGAGCCCAAGTTTCTAGCAATAGAAATAAAAGGTACTTAGGAATTAACCTATATTTGCTTCTCCATAATACAGTATCAAAATTATCACATACCAAGAAACCCACAAAGAGATGCCAAGGGACCATGAGATGCCTAGTTGGAACACTATGATGTAAGGGAGTTACAAACATTGGTAGTYGATCACATCCCTTCACCTCTATGCTCAGACTCTGCCCACCGAAAAACACGTCGCATCCCCTCCAAGAAACCAACAACCCCATCAATAGAACACAAAATTCACAACTAGATCCCAAACCCAACAATCCCTAAACTAGATTGCCAAGGATTCACCCCAAGATGGAGCACACAACCAACATTATCCTAGATTTCATAATTAAACCCATTTCGGTGCATTGAATAACCACATGTGAGATCTACCAAGCCATATGGAAATATGGAGCCAACCACCTCGCGTCGTCCTTCCATAACCTCACCCAACTATCGATCACTGCATGTTGGATTTAGTGCCAATTAATATCCACTAATGAATAAATTTAAGGGATTAAGAAACAACTTATCTCCCCATTTTTGTTTAAGACTCAAGGACTTAAGGAAGAGGAAAACTTTGCCCTATTATCCACCTTCCCATTCAATTCTGTCTTGATATGGTAGAAAGAGATCTGATTGAAGTGGAATAGAAGTTGTTTGATTCAAGAGACCATGGAATTTAATTTGTCCCCCGTGGATTTGATTGAGTGATCACTACTTTAGTGATAAACATTGAATCCAAAAAACTAACAAAGACCTGAAACCTTCATCCTTGGTAATGGAAAGACCACACCACAATGAGTAAGCCTCAACTAAGTTTTTTGATATGGTCCCAAGCCCCTAGGCATAATAGACAATATTATCTCCTCCGTGATCCTGAAGACTCCCCCCACATCTTCCGCCCCCCAACAAATCAATCTCATTACCCCAAAAATACAATCTAAATATATTTTGGGTTCTCCAAATTAATTTCATATATTAAAAATACAATCTATATCCTAGATCAATTAAAATGAGAAGATTTTGGTTTTCAAGATTCTAGCAAGAATAGTCGAAAATGGGAAATTTTAGTTAATGCATAGACAACCTTTGGAAGAAGGAGCATGACAAGATGACAACCTTTGGAAGGAGGAGCATGAAGAAGGAGCATGACAAGATGGGACAAGGAACAAGAAAAAAAAAAGGCACGAAAGGAACATGATAATTCTAATAGTACAATTTATATTTATACTTAAATTTATTTATTTTTTCATGTAATACATTTTTCAAGAAAACCCACTCGCTACTTCTTTTCATTTCAAGGATGGTATGGCTACTTCCTCTCATTTTTTCAAAGATGGTATGTAAGGTAAATTAGAGAACCCTTTAGTATTTATTTCTCAACCTGCACTCCCCAATGTCAAAGATATGTTGATGGACATCCTCTATACACAACTAAATATACTGCTTCCAAATGAAATGAAAAGCTTATAAGTGGTTCCCCCAATATTCTTAATTTTTTTTTAATTCAATAAATATTTATTCTATACAAATCTTAAATAAAACAATGATAAATGAGAATAAAATTCAAGTTTAGTTATTTATTTTTTAATGAACAGAATTGGTAATTTGGAAATCTATTTTTAGACATCATTCGAGATCGAACCTGTCTGTTGCCTTGCACACGCTGCATGTACAATTGTCGATTAAGAGAAGATTTCAAACCTCTAACCAAACCCAACCCTCGTGGGCTGAAACAAATTTCCAATTAACCTTGGACCTACAATCCTCGTGGACTAAAACAAATTTCCAATTAACTCAATTAACTCTGAACCTACAATTGATGACCGAGAACTAACCCTTAATAATAAAGACTCTCCTCCCAACATCAAAGGTATCCTCACTACGATCTATTATTATGCTTCTTACTTGCAAATACTTTTTTAGGAGTTTGATTTAAATATGTGATCTGTTATCTTGTGCTATGTTTATGATGGATATTTAGTCTTTTAACTCTACCTAGCTATCATAAACTATACAAGTATGGAGGCTCGACCTTTAAAAGCTTAATTAATATATCTATTTATATATATAAGTATAAACTATACAAGTATGGAGGCTCGACCTTTAAAAGCTTAATTAATATATCTATTTATATATATAAGTATACTCTTGTGTTAATATTAATGGAAACAAAAAGCATTTCATGAAAAGATAAAATATGTGGTAACTTGACCCTTTATTAATGGAAACAATAAGCATTTCATGAAAAAATAAAATATGTGTTAACTTGACCCATATGCCTTTTAAAAATAAAATATTCATATGCCTTTTAAAAATAAAATATTCACAATCTTGTGCAAAATGGGGTTCCATTTTATAGCTAAATATGACAATATGTTTTTAAAATCAGAAAGTTAGTGGTGCCTTTTTAAAGCAAAAGATAGACAATAATTTACTTATTTTATAAAAAGAGAAGGGCTATCCCTAGCTAATCAACATATCAATGTTAGAATTAATAACATCATACTTGAAGATACTATGCTTGGTACACTTATTAATCTTAATATTAATCATTTTAGTTTTCACCATGTTTATAAGAACATTATGGCCTTGTTATTATTGGGCATAAGATTCTTCACGAGAGATTTCATATGGTGAGTACATACTTAGTGTTTTTTTAGAATATTGGAATATTGAGTAATGATTAAAGAATAAGAATAAGAATAAGAATAAGAATTAAGAAGTTTTATTCTATCAAGTAAAGTAAGTAAGACAAAGAAGGGAATAGAGGAATATGTCAATATTATGTTGTTGAAGAATTTTTCTAAATGATTACTATTGAGCTAGAAGAGTAAGAGAAAGAGGATAATAGTCACAAATAACTCACACACATACTTTTCCTATTCTACGATCATAAAATATTAAATCTTGGTTACTAAAACAAGAAAAAAAACCTTCTAATTCATTTGAATATTCGATGAAAGTAAAATGCATGAACCAACATCAAATCGAGTACAAGCAAATATTTGGGGGAAATAAAGCATATTCTATTACAAGTAGAAAAGATTACAATCGTGGATACATACCTTGCTATGATGAGATGGCTCCAAATATTTTCTCCTTGGATTCATTCCTCCTAAGGTGCTCTCTCTAGTTTAGTGCTCTTTTGGTGGTGTTCAATGGCATATGCTCAATCTTCCACGAGAAAATTGGGCATGTAGAAGAAAATGGGAAAAATGGGCATTCCTTTTGAATGAGAAGAATCTATAGTTGCACTACCATAACCTCAATATCATCTTCAAACCAAGATCTCCAATCACATGTGAAGAAGGCCTATATTTATAGGATTTTGGTTCTTCCTAGGGATTTTACATGAATAATAGCTCCAAATTCTAGAATAATCCTAAAATATCTACCCTTTAGGCACACCAAAAGTGATCAAAATTAACCATATCAACTATGGAACACACGCCAATCAAGTTTGATCATATCATAAAGAACCACGGAAGTTCTATCCCTATATGACTATGACCCTATAACTTTTCATACAAAAAAACACGATGATCATAAAAATCAAGGGAAAACTACAAATTATTTAAGGTTTTCAGAAACTTATCGAATTCCATACTAATTATACCATATGGTAATGCATTTCGGGGATATAATTATTTGGTAAATGTTAGCCAAAGTCTAATAATAATATATTCCCCTTAATGCATGATGTCATTAGAGCATCGCATGGCCAAGATCATTACATTTTTCATTTCTTTATCAAAATGAATTGTCAAGAGCCTAGAAAGAACATGGCAAAAGATGATATAACCATAATTTTTTTCATGTGCCAAGATATCCATACTCAAACCTAAATAGTGTAAGGTACATCATATAAATGGATCAGTGGTGTAAAAAATCAAAAGGCCATACACGAATACATTAATATGGGGGTTCATGGCTTATCAAGGAGTTGGTCATGCTAAAGTACATCAATATCTCAATACAACATTGATACATCCTATAACATCAATGGTATAATCCTTCCAAGGTGGATGGCAAGAAGCTAAAGAAGATGATTCCTCAAAGATGAGAAGGCCTAGACATATAAAGAACTCAAATGGAGCAAATTTAATAATGGTTGGTCAAGGTATCACCATTATTTATGGTCTTAGATTAAATTTACAACACTAAAATCACTAAGTATAATTCTCCATGTGTGACAAATAATTGAAGTCAAACATGGGAGAAATAATCTAGTAAAAAAATAATAATGGAAATTCCTGCTAGATGTGAGGTAACCAATCAATAATGAAAATAGGAACCAATGTAAGCCTAGTACAATCCTAACAATGTGAGTGAACGTGATAAAGTTGGACACCAAAAGGAACCGTTTGGTTAAGGACCAATGATTATAATCCACTACTAAATGTGAGGAAATCCACCAATGATGAAAGTGGAAACCAAGGTACTAAGTCTCTAGATCAAACTCCCATAGAAAATGTGTCATGGTTGATAGGAGTAGACCCATGGGAAGAAAGGAAACGATGAACATCATTAACAACATGAGGTAATAAGATAACCAATGAATGATTAAGACATAGACACAATTCAAGGGAGCTAGAAAAATACAAGAGGATGATGTAAGAATTCCCTTGACATGAATAAATAAGGGAACCAATGACTTATCGAAGAAAACCATGGGAGATTGACTCAACTTAGGTAAAAAAGGGTGAGTGGATTTTAGTAGGAATAAATGAGATTGAGTTTTGATAGGCTCATGGTGTTGAAAAAACTCAAGGAACATGATGAAAAAGTTGAAGGACACAAATGGGTGACTCTACAAAGATGCTCCAATCAAATATGACACCTATAGTTTCTTAGAAAATAATCACAAGGAATTAACAAATTGGGAAAAGTTTATAACTCACAATAGTTCCTTTCTATCCCCTAGTTTTATTGTTTTATTATATTTTTTGGATTTTTTAATCTTATGTTGAAAGAGTGAAATAATCAAGATGTTGTGATCCAAATATACAAATAGACAAGAAAATGACCTAATTCAATGGTAGCATGCCCAAATAGAGTAAATGGGTGAATAAAAGAGAAGCCTCTTCAAGGGGGAAACCCCCATGACATGATATAACTTGACAATATACGATGATAATTCAAGTGAGTCTTCTAAATGAATATGTGTTGGAGCATGGATTTGAGAATGAGAGAAGATATCTTGAGATGATATGATGATCTAAGACGATGATAGACCAATCACAAGGATAATCTATAAATGGGTTTCAGTCATGGACCAAAACCAACAAATTCAGGTGAAGGCAGCTGCAATTGTCCATAAAACGTGGATCATGGATCCTTAAGTGGACATGGTCAACCACCAATTTAGTTGGCCATCGACCCAAAGACTTGGTCGACCCACTCATCCAACAAGAAAAGGTTTATGATGGAACCTTATGTTCCAAAAATATGTAGGATATAAAGAGGGATTGAAGGCAATAAGAAACATACATGACTATAATTAATGACACAATAATTAATTTGGGTAGGGCTTAGGGTGTTAATGTGTCTCTCCCCTTAAAAAGAACATTTACCTCAATACTAATAAGTTGTGGATGTTTCTATATGATGAAATCATCTTTCCAAGTCACATCTTTTGTCAACACGTTTTTCCACTTGATGAGGTATTTAATAATTTTTCTAGTTCTTAGTCGCTTGCTCCTTGTCTTAATGATTGATTCAAGTTCGAGTGTGATTTTTCCCTCTTCATTGAGATTTGGAAGAATAAAATGAATTAGAATATTGTCACCATTTTTTTAAAATATCAAACACATAATACAATATGTACACATGAAGAAGGAGGCGAGTCCAATTTGCAAGGCATATTGCCAATCCTCTGCAACACTTAATATGTGGAGCTCAGTGCTAATTTATTGTCCTTGTTTTTTTTTCTTGAGGGACATATTTTTGTATGGTTCCAACCTAAAAAAAAACAATCTCCCACCTCAAATTTCTTTTCTCTATGATGTCGATTTACTTGTTTTTTCATCCTATATTTCACTATAGCCATGTTGTCCTTCAATACATGGATAACCTCTTTCTAGTGTTGGATGTTGGTTTTTTCCTCTTAAAGGTGATGTGATGGATGGAGGATGATATCTACAGAGTGCCATACAGTGAGACATTTTCAATGAAGTATGGTATGAAATGTTGTGCTACCATTTTGCTAGAGGCAACAACTTGACCCATTGTGATTGTTTAGCATAATCAATGAAGATAACATCCATGCATTATTTGCAATATTATTTTTCCCATTAGATTTGGGATGGTAAGAGGCACTATTAGCCAGTTGAGTACCCAAAAAATTAAACAAGTCAAAAAATTAAATATTTGTCACTTACAATAATATTAGGATTTCCATGAAGCTTCTAAACTATTTCCGTGAATGTTGTGGCTATTGTAATTGATTTAAAAAGACGAAATCGTGAGAAAAAATAGACATTATTTGCGAGTCTATCTTCCACAACCATGATGACATTCTTCCCCTTAAAATTTGATAGACCTGTGATAAAATCCACTAATATCTTTTCTCAATGCAAAATTGCTATGGTTAAGAGTTCTACAAGATCCGGGATTTGATAGTCTCTCCTTCGCTCTATTGGCAAACCAAACACTCTACCACAAAATTTTGACAATTAATTTTAAGACCATCCTAGAAAAAATCTTTCATGATTCTATGATAAGTTTTTATAGGAGATGATGTCTGCCTATATGAGAAGCATGAAGTTATGAAAGGACCTTATATTTGAGTTGAGTTTTCTTACATAATTATAGATGGTTTTTATACCAAAGTAAATTATTATTCCACACAAATTTATCTAATACACTATGGTCATGTTGCAATTGTTTAATGAGTTTCCCTGTAGTTTGTTCTTGTTTCCATTATATATTTTCTTCTTCCACCCAATCACACATGTCTAGGTCTCAAAGTAATTATTTAACTTGTTGTGAATGATAAAGAGTTGGTTGATTATGCATTTAATTATTTATCTAAGGTAATTTGAGAAAAAAAGGTCTTATAGTTTTTCTACATAGATGGGAGTAGGTAAAATTTCTGCTAACTAGCATACATGATAAATTTCATAAATAAAGCTCGATTAGAAACCTTTGGAAGTGACTTATCCTCTGTGGAAAACATAAGAATAGAAATTAAAACATAATTCTATGCTCATCATTATTTTGTTGATTATATGTATTCCTACAAATACAAATTCTTTCAATGTTGTGCTTAGGCATAGTGCTAATAAGGGAATTTCCAATTTCCCCATATTTTCATTCCACCTATTTTCCCTAGGTGCTAGCTTAGGCATATAGATCTACATTGGAAGTTTGTTGTTCTTCCCCTCAACTTTACTTTCTCTTTCATTGGTTATGTTTGTAGCTTCGATGGAATAATATTTCATATGCCATATTTATGCAATATGGGAAAGGCATTGGACTTAAAATATTTCCCTATAAATTGGTGTTACTTTCCAATATGCAATGAATGTCTTATTGACTAACTAAACCTCCTTCTAGATACAAATTATTTCACCCTCAAAATGTAGTAGGAGGTTGATTTCAAGAAATCCTTGCTAATCTCAAGATGATTTCTTCCTCGCTTGGGTATCCTCTAACCTCCTCGTTGAATGTAGAATTATGTTCACAACAAATGACTTGAATCTAGCTAGTATGTAATAAAAAAAATAGAAATAGAAAACAAGTTTTATTTCTATTAAAATTATTCTAAGATTTCTCTAGTGCTTCCATCTTCTAAAAAAAGAAAACATGTACATTTATCAAAAGATGCATTGCAGATTTTGCAATAGCTTGCAATCACTTTCCCCACATCATGAAGTGAATATTCCACATTTACATTCCCTAGACAATGTAGTCTCCCTTCATTGGAATTGAAATGACCCAAGAAAACTACTTGTATTTCTTTATAATAGAAATCACAAAATTTTGAATTCATAATATTATCATGATAGCTTATACTGTCACAAATCCTAATACCATACATTGATCTAACATGGAACATTATATAATTCATCATATGTTTTGGCACTTATGAGTGAAAAAATGTAGCCATGGACTTGTAGGGCCCATTTTAGAGGCATATCATATTTTGGTGATTTGGGGCATATCATATCCTAGCACTCTAATGCAATTCTACTCGTAGATATTTTTCCAATGATGAAAATATCATATCAATTGGAGTCCATGTGAGGATGTTTTTCCTCCCACAAGTTGACCTATGATTTGAATACCATTTTACCAAGTGGATGCCACATTAAATCCCATTAATAATGTTATCCTCCATTCCTAGGGATAACTAAGGAGATGATGTCTCGAGGCCCTCAAGTTGCAGACATAGAGTACGAAGAGGTAGATGAGTAGACAAGGGGCCCATATCATACCACACATCACCATTCGATGGATGGAAGCAACATCCCCCACACCCAACTTGGCCCACAAAGGACAACATGTCTTTCTTCATGAGGTAACAAGTCCAGTGTCATGGTAAGTGTCATTTTAATATTTGAATCATTTGAACATGTTGCAAAGGATCCTTTCATGATTCTAAAAATGTTTTCTTGGAAATTATGCCTTTTTCCTTATTTCACCTTGGTGGTTGACATGTTGTCCTAGTAAGTGGGTTACCCTCAATAAAAGGGTTGCTACTAGGGGGTCTCCTTGATGAGTCATCATACCATTCCTACACATGCTTATCTCTTTCCATCTCTTCTTCCTTTTTGTCTCCTCATCTTTTGGGTTTTTAGGCATTATTGATTCAAGAAGGGCTTGTACCTCATTTCATGGGAAGAAGGGGTTGAAGGCCCAGAGGCTTGTAGCTGGAAAAAGATAAAATCCAAATATTAACCCTCTAGATGCTCACCCTAATGGTATTGAGAGAAATAAAATGCTTCTCCACAAAATTCAAGGACCTGTAAAATAAAACACATAACTAAATGTCCTTCTTGTTGAGGGATTGCATTTATGGTGTGTTTTACTTTCATTGCACATGGCACGCAATATGATCCTAGATTCAAGTGGAATTGTGGTACTCTTTACTTTCCTTTGCTTATAGTAATCAATGTTTGAGCACCCCATAAAGGTCTTGGAAAAAGGTTGCATTGAAAACGAGGATGCAACACGCCCTCTACAAAGGCACCCATAAATGAGACAATATGAGCCTTTGTATGTCAAGAAACCCCATACCCAAAAGTCACACCCCCATCCACTTCATATTATTTTACATGACTTAGAGAGGGTTCAATTGGGAAACACTCCTTGACTTGGGGAATGACCCACCCAATAGGTCACCATGACAACCCTCCCATACTTAAATTTGGCAAGTTGCATAAGTTCTTTGAGCATTTGTCTATTAAAAGGGGGGAAKTGATGCACATGTTCAAATGGTTATTTTGTTATATATGGATTACTTGGCATGATAGTGTGACTTGTGGACCCTTGGAGGGCGTACTTRTTTGTATTTGTAGGTCCATGACAAGTGAATGTTTGATCATGGAGGCACAAGGTTCCTTGGACCTTCATTGGGGCATGAAGCCCACGGGTTGGATGATGTTCCCCCTCTCCTTAGACACATGGTAAGAATAATKTTKCCTTTGGAGGCACTTAGACACCATGATATGAGCATGTTTCATCCTTTTTCACCCCAGCGCTGGCCTTGGAAGGCCCAAAATGTCACCTTATAAATATTGACCTTATAAATGTTRACCTTATAAATATTGCATGAGAGTATTTTGACAAATATTAACCCTATAGATTCTCTCCCTAATGGTATTGAGAGAAATGAAATGCTTCTCCACAAAATTCAAGGACCTGTAAAATAAAACACATAACTAAATGTCTTGCTTGTTGAGGGAATGCATTTGTGGTGTCTTTCACTTTCCTTGCACATGACACTCAGTATGATCCTAGCTTCAAGTGGAATTGTGGTACTCTTTAATTTCATTTGAATATAGTACTCAATGTTCAATATTTAATATATTAATGACAAATGAAGGTCTTGGAAAAAGGTTGCATTGAAAATGAGTATGTAACACACCCTCTACAAAGGCACCCATAAATCAGACAATATGAGCCTTTGTATGTCAAGAAATCCTATACCCAAAAGTCACACCCCCATCCACTTCATATTATTTTACTTGACTTAGAGAGGGTCCACTTGGGAAACACTCCTTGACTTGGGGAATGACCCACCCAATAGGTCACCATGACAACCCTCCCATACTTAAATTTGGCAAATTGCATAGGATCTTTGAGCATTTGTCTATTTTGAAAAGGGGAGAATTGATGCACATGTTCATGTGGTTATTTTATTATATATGGCTTACTTGGAATGATAGTGTGACCTGTGGACCCTTGGATGGTGTACTTGTTTGTATTTGCAGGTGCATGACATGTGATTGTTTGATCATGGAGGCACAAGGTTCCTTGGACCTTCATTGGGGCATGAAGCCCACGGGTTGGATGATGCTCCCCCTCTCCTTAGACACATGGGAAGAGGAACGTTGCCTTTGGAGGAACTTAGACACCA